>JAYRBW010089382.1:0-21672 GCA_036023295.1 Invenusta paracnida
TGGTTTGAATGAATTTATATCTTTTAAAATTGTCTGTAGCTAACCAGCTTTTTGCCATTTTTGGCGATAAAAAATGTCTATTTAAACAAAACAATTTTCGTGAAATTCAAATTTTAAAATATACGGAAAGATTTTAATTAAACGTGGGATTATGTGCTAGTATTAAACCGTATTTAAGGGAAAAGGTTACGAGAACAGCCTGATTTAATACTTTTCTATTAATCAGAGGCAAATCTTAATCATGTGACAATCATTCATAGGTTACATAATATACTATTTGTTTAGCTATAATATAACTGTATTTTGAGAAAATTAAGAAATTGCATATATAAAGTCACATTACTCCTAACTGGTTCCTTAAAAGTATGCAAAAAAATTGCTAAACTCCTAAATAATTCTCTAGAAGTATGCTTAAAATTCGCTAAACTCTTAAATGATTCCCTCCCTAACAGTATCCTAAAAAGTCACTAAACTCTTAAATGATTCCATCCCTAACAGTATCCTAAAAAGTCGCTAAACTCCTAAATGGTTCTCTAAAAGTATACTAAAAAGTCGCTAAACTCCTAATGATTTCCTAAAAGTGTACTAAAAGCGAGTTTAGTGACTTTTTATCATACTTTTATGGAGTTTTTTTTAGAGTTTAGCGACTTTTTAGTTTACTTTTAGGGAATCATTTAAGAGTTTGGCGATTTTTTAAATCCTGTTAATTAAAACTTTCTCGTTTATTTTTTACTTTGAATTTCGCGCAAACTTTTTGTTTAAATAGACACATTTTTACGAATGAGATGTAACAGATGCGTGCGTTCCTTTTATACTCTCCGAGCTCAATCATATCGAACTCATTGACCTTGACTTAGTGGAAATAGCCGTTAAAATAAACCTAATCGGACATTGATAATTATCTGCAGTAGAGCGTATTTATTAGAACAAATCAATAAAATGTACTTAAATGATTAATTACGACCATTAGGGTACCTCTGATCAACTTGTAAGGACTTCAAAAATTTACCCGGGTTGGTCTGGAAAGGCGCCTCCATACTACTATAACATTTTGAATTCTTTTGCCATCATATCCATACATGTATGCTATTTAAAATATATAATCCTAATCAGTCAATTAACTCTTTGAATAAAAATTGAAATTAAATCTTTTGAGTTTTTTGTAAGTTTTTTTTAAGTATTTGTCAACTATATAATATTACGATTAAATGATGCACTTACATGTATGTTAATAGTAAATCATAACTTAGAGTATTTTGTTCAATTTAAATTTAATGCTTTGATATTTTTAATGGGTCAGCTTCCAAATGCTGTTTTATGTTGTTTTACTATTGTTTAATACTGCTATTTTTGTACTTTGTTAGGTTTTACTTGTTATACTTCTACAATATTAATTAGTTGGTCATGACAATTAATATTAAAATGTGTGCTTTCGAAATTAGAAAAAAAGGAAATAACTTATTAGACTTTTTAACAACGTTTATGGCGGAGTAACCTTCATATTTGAATGTTTATTTAGTTTTAGATAAATTTAGTTTATAAACATTTACGTCATATAATCGAGCTGTGTATTGCAAAGGTACACATAATCTATTGCAAAAATTATAACGTATTTTTATTGGTGTTTGATTACCACGATTTCCAATTTGAATACTCTTAATGTGTACATTTGATTTCGGTTTTATTTAGTTATAAAACTTAATTATAGCGAGTTATATTTAACGAAATTATATTTAGCGATTTGTCATTCAATATACACACACCAGGGAAATCTATCTACTCCCACTCATTTTGATTATGGTCTTATATCTCTATTGTAGTTTATTATTATACATTTTGTATTATATATAGTTGATATACAATAACTTAAAGTAAGACAGTAAAATATTTCATTACAAGCCGGGTTTATCCTGAATGTGGGATGTTATATTTATATAGAGCAGAAATATTTTTTAATGACTTATTATTACTGTTCTGTATGTTAAGAATATATCTATTTTTGGGTGTCTTCTTTATTCATAATACGTGTGTTGAAATGAACTTGTCTCTAAAAATAAACAGTGTTTTATAAAAGGCTTTGTAAATTATGTATAATATACATATATATATGCAATAAAAGAAGTAACGATGCCTTGTGTTAAAAATCCTCGTGTAGGTGTTTACATTACAAGGATGTAATTGAAATTGTATACGTTAAATTTAAACTTCATTCGATATTTTTTAAATTGGTCTTTAAATTCCCTTATATTATACTTATAAAATCCGTCTATAAGTAGAATTTATTTAGAAACCTTCAAACTTATAAATACTTCAAATAGCGTCTGAATAATTATCATGAATATCTTTGATATTATTTCATGTCTGATACTGCTTCATATTTAAAAAATATTATTTTATCACCACCATGTTATTCATGTTATATTTCATTCAGTATGTAATTTTTTTCATTTCAATTAATAACTTGAAATATTATAATACATTGCTCTTTACTTTTTAGAAAGCACCACCCAAAAAGAATTACATTCGGGCAGTGTCATATATTACGGGATATTTGATTAGACCCATCGATGAGACATCCTGTGCCATGACTTATGTGGCGCAAGTGGATCCTCGAGGTAAGCTTTTTATCCATGCTATTTTTGTGACTTTTTAATCTGTATTTATTACACTTTATTAACACTTTCTGTTAACAGTTCTTACCTATAAAATATAAATTTCATAATACAATTATGTATTTTTGATTACACTTTTAATGAAAAAGCATTTTAATTTGATTTGGGTATATTTCGAATGATAATTTTTGCTTCTTATCTTATTCCTTTTTATTGTGAAGTCACCATGCTTTTGATTCACCAATATAATGAAGTAATTCCGTCTTCGTCATATTAATACTAAATCGATTGTCTATTAATATATTTCAATGACGTAGACACTTGAACGTATATGTGATTATATTACTACTCATGATTGCATATTATAGCAATATACTCTATACCGAATGTGGTATTTTAATTTTATATACACGGGGAAACTACGTTATATTTAATTGTTATAGGGGGTTAGACTTATAACTGATATGACTGGTGCATATTGGTTTATAGGCGTATTTTATAATGTCTCGATTTAATACAACATGCATATTGTGTATGTAGGCATTTTCAAATGACGAGGATTTTTCGATCGATGTTGACATTAGTTAGTTTAATATTGTTAGTTGAATCAATACAATATGAGAATATGCATAGGTGGCTGTGTGATTGCACTAATATAATATGTAGCAACAATTTTACTATATAATCTGTTAATCTATTGTAAGCTGTAATTGTTTGTTGAGAGAATAGTTCTATTTTCCTTCGACGTGCATGCTTTTGCTTTGCTTTTCTATAAAATCTAGCATACATAGCTTCCTTTAAGAATATTTTATACAGAATTTCGATAATATTCTTTCATGATATGATTATATAATTAATGTTTATTCCGTTTTAGTAATGCTAATGCAAAAGATATATTGCTCTCAATGTTATATTGTTTGTTTAAACCAAATTATCTTTGAATTTCTGCTTTAATTTAACGTGCTTAGTTTTATTGTATTCCTTGAGAATTCATTTTGTGTAAAACATCGAAACCTGTTGAATTATTTATTTAAATAAATCTGTTATGTTGTATTTTTCTAATAATATGCAAAACTTAAATCTTGTCATAATTCTATTCAATATTTATGTTACCGGAAACGCGTTGATTATGCTTTTTAATTTTATAGAGTGTTATTTCAATGTAAGGCTAATATAAGTTACGATAATGTAACGTAAATATATATATTATTTTCTACATTTGATTTTTTTAAATTTGTATATGTAATTATGTAAGTACAATAGTGGTTTCGTAAGACATAATGCGAAAGTTCAAAAGATACATATTTATCACATTGTGAGATATGTTAAAGTTTTATTTGTACTGCTTATTTGAAAAAACTAATATAATATATTGTTATATAATTATATTGTAGTAGTAATATATAATAATCTTATCATATATACATAATCAGTATATATTAATATATTTTGAACATATTTGAACTCGTCTTCTGTCAGGATCATCGTTATTTATTGCATGAACTAAATGTGGATTAATATTATCTTAATTGACCTCGATTATCAATAAACTTGGTAAAACTTTGTGGAAGTAAATTTAGTACAATTGTTTTATTTGCATTGGTGCAAATGGATTATGGTCAGGTCTGCCAAAACGCTTAATGTCTTGTACCGAACCAGTATTTTCAAACTTTTTTATAATATCAGCAAAAGTGTCACTCTTAATTGTTCTTTGAAATTTATGTTGAAATAGACAAGTTTCCCGTAATCTTATTACAAAACTCTTTCACATTGAAACTACGCTGATTTTTGTAAGTCTACTCTTAAAATTATTTAATCCTGTCGTTAGGTATACTGTATAATACACACGTTTTATGATAGTATTTAGATACGTAATTTACACACGTCACATAAGAAATGTATTCATTTAAAATGGATATGGCCAACGAAAGCAATTATATAAGACAATAATATGTCTAGTTTATTATACAGGGTGGCGCATAAGTAACTGATTATAATTTGTTTAATTTATGAAGATTGCACAAACGTCCGCAATAGCCACGGAGCACTATTTTTCTTAATATTACAATACCGCATTGTCAAACCAAGAACAAGAGCGTCACCGATTAGCTTGAAAAATGTTAGCAGCTCTTGTCATTAACTCGTTAGAGAATCTTTGACCAGTTAACAAATCAGACTAGAGCATTAAATTGCTAATTTTTGGTATTAATGGAATCGCTAAGCGCTAAGGATCATTAACATTATTTCAAATATTTACCTTTGGGGTGTTCGTTTCTTAACTTTTAAACAAAAACGACAGCGTTATAATAATTATTTTTAATACTTCCTTATGGAAATTAATATTGATGCCGACTTGTGCATTAAACACACGGCACTAGTTAGTAGCATTTACCGTGTTTCCAAAACATTAACTAGCATAAATAGGCGTTTTCACACGAATTTCGACGCAAATACATACTTTATAAATATTTCACCAATCGGTTAACTGTGGTGATTTTCATATTCTAAATTATATTTATTATTATCTAATAGAATTAATTTTAATAACCAGATGACTGGATATTGCAATTTTTAATTGGAAACTTAAAGGAAGTTAACTTTATTATTTTGATATAGTTTTTATATATTTTATAAAGACGTGACGTTATCAATGCTGCGCATAATGTATTAATTTAAAGATAATGGTATTACTATGAATATATATTGTATGTATCTAATATGTATTCCTATAAAATATGTTCTGCTTAGAGGACAAAATACGTTAGTGGCGTCCAAAGTCAGTTCAATGATATTGTAACCCTAACCATTCTGTACAAAATTGTTGGATCAATTTCGTAATTAAATTAAAATTCATTTAAACAGTATTCGTTGTGTTTTTTATCAGTGGTGATAAATAATTATAAAAGATAATTCTTAGAAACAAAGAATTATTGTTATTAATGTATTATTATTAAAAACATTCTTATTAATCAAAGATAATTCTTTTGATCACATCATATATTTTTGTAACCATGGTGTGAAATATAAGTATAGTATAAAAAATATTAGACTCTTGATGACAAAGCCATAATATATTACTTGTGAGATATTTTAAAACTCCTTTTCTTTAATGTCTCACAGGCAAACTGCCGGCATGGGCCGTGAACAAGGCGACCCAGTACGTGGCTCCACGTGTCATGGTCAAGCTCTCCAAGGCAGCAGTTGGTTATGACGCCTGGAAGAAGAAAACATCACCGGATTACAAGCCCTGGATTCATCCTGAACAGCTTCAGATCGAGAGACTCAACCGAGCAGACATCCTCGCACACCCCGATTACACGCCGGACAACTCCATCGATGAGAGTGGAGCCGAGGAGGTCCCTGCCGATCAGGCCAAGTTCGATCGGGAGTGTCTGGCACCGGTCAACGGCGATTCGGGGAACAATTCTCCAGCTACAGCCAAACGTGCCTCTCCCCAACCAGTGAAGAAATAGATGCTAGTTCCGGTACTATTCATTCCGCCAGGTCCAATGCTAACTCTTCCTTATTGTGACAATCAATAAATATTTATATATACATACATACCTAGAACTGAATAACAACACTATGTATTGTGTAAATTATACATGGATTTATTGACCATTCAACTACTGCTGCTGCACTTTCTGCACACAAGAAGTTGCGAAACGTATTCACTTCTTCCCCAGTCCAAGATTTACTAACACAGACACCGATAGCCTAATTATTTATAAGTATTCATTTATATAATTTATAGGAACCGCTTTCACCAAATAATTTATTATACAACTTGAACTATTATTAATCAGAACACGGTGATGGATTTTCAAAGTTCAACTTGAACTTATCCAATTGATTTAAACAATACTGCATTCCATATTGCAATTGATTGAATGCTATTCAGTGGACAAAATACTAATTTTGCTTTGCTCTTTATTTTTTTCTCAAATGTATCTAACTCCAATTACTAGTAGGTACTCACGAAATTTTATTATTTCAGAATTAAATGTACTGTAATTTTTATTGCCAGCTATCGTTTTTTAATGAGCATACCATTTTCGTTTTTACTTTTTTCTAATCGGTGTGATCTTTCATGTATGTGATAGCACTTAAAAGTAACAGCATTAAAAAGATTAGAACAATATTAATAGTCTAATTTTCATTTATCTTTATCTTAGAACTTCCACGTTTGCCTTTCCATATTTTGACAAGACAGTGCAATCTGTACACAGTAATGGGTGGTTTAACAACTCAATTCTGCTAGTATCATTTTCAAGACGCTTTGAAGGAATACACTTTTTTTACATATTGTTAAAGTTTATTCCATTATAAAAAATAAGTTGACTGTTGTGGCCTTAACTTTTTTCAGAATGAATATTATGTATATATATTTAGTCAATGTCGATAATACTGACAAATCAATCACTATTAAACTTAAATAATGAATTATAACAGATGTATTAGTTTTTAAGTAAATATTAAAAAATAAATTTCTGTTGTATTTATTTTCATTTCAATAATATTTGTTTTTATATAAATTCGCACGTTTTTATTGATGTTGAATTCTGTACATAGTTTAATATTTATCATTGGAAATGTCAGGATTTGCAGAACATCAGAACTTGTTAATTATTGATAATTTTCACGCTGGCCAGCCTTATGAATAGTATATTTGTATGCGTCTAATGCTGACTATTTCGTAGACATCGAAGAATTCTTTAATGACATTCCTTTCTATTTATTCATATTTAATATATACATATATTTCTTCCTTCTGAAAACTCGGTAATGGCGTCCGTTGCTTTCATTAATATATGTATTTTATTATAAATGATTATTGTATTTCTTTATACTTTGTTCTTATTGGGTTTTTTTTCTGGCGATTGGTGCTCTCAACTGGCTGTTAGTCAAATCCTGCCGTACAATCAATCCATGGCACAAATTTGTTCTATTAGATAATACGTTTGTGCACTCTTAAGGGACCAACTATTGTCCTAGCTTTTGTTGGTGTTTGTGCAATTTACAGATTACTTTGTTACACGATACACTTTCCATTTATCGTGTGTATTTACTTTCTGTTATCTTTTTTAGTCACTCTGGCTGGCAATATTTTTCAATACTTTGTTGGTTTATGTATTTTCCTATTTATTTCTCTTAGTACTTTACTACTTTTTTTAATTACAAATCAGTTTGTTTGCTATATCTAATTTAAATTATCATCTTCAGTGTTTACTACTTTTCTTACAATCGCGTTTTATTTGTGTCATATACTAAAGATTTCTGTTGTATGTTTTACAATTATATTTGTAGTAATTACATGACTTAATTTTAATAAACCAACATTTGATCTACAGTTATGCGTTCTTTGTGAGTCGATATTTATGTGAAACTGTTTTGACACATTAACAAAAGTTTAGAATTCACGTATTTTAGTATAAAAAATTAGTTTCCATTTTAAAAACAGCACCTTTGTTTTTCATAAGATCTAAAAATATAACGTGCACAAATTACTCACTTTAGTAGTTTGATCGCGAAATATCTTTTTTCAGAAAAATCTTTCAATTTCTCTTAAATATTTCTTTAAATTTACAAAATCTAGCTTTTAAGATGCTCATCAGTCGTCGGATCCTTGATAATAATCTTTTAATCCGCCTGACATAGAATTTATCGTATGTTCTCATACATCGCATAATATCTTTAGTAAATTGCGCACATCTGTAATGTCGTTTGTGGTAAATCTAGTTCATCATATCTCCTTGCTGACATTAGGTTATCTTTCAACGATTGAGTAACATTGTCATGTTCGACACCTCGCTCATTTGGGTGTGCCGGTTATAAATAACTTGATATGCCAAATTTTTTATCTGGAGGATTAGCATCAAATCGTTCTCTTAATTTACTTTTCAAACTTCTGATGGCAGCAATACTATTATCGCTATCGTGATACCAGGTGGCTGCTAAAATTCGATATTCAACACAGGTGTTGCCATGGTTTACAAAGTGATGAAACAAGTCGCTATAGGGGCTCCAGGACTTTGCCTAATATGATCCATTAATCATTCTGGAGGTAGTTTGTATATTCACTTTTGGATTAGGTGTTATCTTCGAAAACAAAATATGTAAATTACTATTTACTCAAAATAATCAGAAATTGGTCTGAGTATATTGAACATGCATATAATACGCCAACAATTGCTTTTGAATAAATGAAATTTATCATTAAAAGTTTTGTACATTATGCCTTCTCATATCTAAATACTGATTAAATAAATAATCTGCATGATGGAGTTTCATTTTAAATCAAGCAAAGGAAAAAAGTGAACACCTTCAGGAGTCTGTACAACTGGGAGATATTAAGAGGTCTGCTGTTTGATGACTGTTTAACTGACTGTTTGATAAAGTCTATTTAAAAATACTCCTGTCGCCCTGGTTTAGTTTGAATGTATTCACTGACACTGCAGTCATTGATATTTAGAGAATTAACCTCCTTGGTATGAATGTGCATAGCAGTAATTCAGCCTTTGTTGTGTCATCGTCGTTCGGAGATAAGTCTTCACTCTTTTCAGAGCAGAAAATGACTTCTCTGACACTGTATTTGTGCAAGGCATTACCAGAAGAAGCTCGCACAGTTTCACCACATGGCTATAAAACCTTTTCTCACTGGCGGGCATCTGTCTCACAGTTTGGATTACTTCCTGCACAGACTGCGGCTTCTCCGTAAGCACTTCAGCAAATGCTTTCAGTCTGACAGTTTATATCAGTGAATAACAGTAAAGAATAAATTGGCAACAATATTAGAATTTCTAGTTTAATCAATAATCATAGACTATGGGTATATTCATCAATTTCTTTCAGGAAATCAAACGAGAATCTCTCAGAACCAGAAAGTCAATCACCACAAAAGGCTCTGCTCTAAAACCAATTTACTTCCAATTCTCGTTCATCAGTGATAAAGTCGACCAACAACTCAAACGCGTATTCCGAAAGACTAACTTCAACATCCGGATATACGTAGATCGCACACGTTAAGAAATTTCCTCAAGACCAAACCTCCCGCCGAAGCAGGTTCCCTCAACTACTGCCTCCTAAAATCAGATCTTTGACACTCCCGGAACTGCGAATACATTCTGTCCTGCTCAGCCTGCAACTCCACTTACATCGGAAGTACAATACGCCAACTACACCACCGCTAGAGAACACCTCACAAACACGATTAATAGCATTTGCAACATCGGCAATTCTGCCAGGTTTATTTTCCACTTCCATTCCACAGAGAGATTGATCCATTCCAACTTCGCTTCAAAGAAGCCATGGACATCGCCTATCGCTGACCTGCTATCAAATCTAAACTAGAGTGTAAAGAACTTTTCCACCTTATTTATTGAGTTCGATTTCTCTTTGTCTCCTTCAACACATTTTTATGTAAGCTTTTTTATATATACGCTCTCATGTTTTTACATATTTTATATTATAGCTTTTCACATTCTTGATAACAGTTAAAAAATCCATTTTTAAATTTAGTAAGTTCGTTTTAACACAATTTTGAAAATAATAAAGTTATCTTCACGAAAAAGTAATTCTATTAAACAGATGTAAGTTCTATTTAATTATTTATGCAATTGTAAATGCACGTTCATAAAAAGAAATTTCATTGTCAAAAATATATATTCATTTTCATTAAAAAAGTTATATTCCTATTAAGTACAATTATGTTAACTAATATAAATGAACATACTTATATAAAAGTATATATATATATCTTCTGGAGGAAAGTAAACCAAGAAATGAGAGACCTTGTTGAACAACATGTTGCAAATAATCAATTTTCTACATTGAAATATAATTGCGAAGAAATCCGTAGACAACTTCCAGACTCTCCATATATATGTTAAAATAGTTTCAAGAATATTAGACAGTTTACTAATAACAATTAAGATGGCTGGAAAAGTAGCGGATGTCCCGTTTGAACGCAATACACCTAGAAGTTTCGAACGACGACGCGAGTATGCACAATGGTTTACCAATCTGGGAGCGCAGGACAATATCGTATATATTGACGAATGTGGCTACAACATATTCTGTTAGCCACAATGTACAACAGGCCGTGATCCTAGGAGAAGACTAATATGTCGACAGATTGCAGGTAGCAGAGTGCGAAATGTCAATCTAACACACTAAGCAAAATATTGGCCTTATTCACTATCAATTAAGTTTACACTGCTACTACCACTAGAGAGACCTTCAAGCAATTTCTGAATGAGCTAATAGACCAAATAGCTGTAGTATTTCTTGAAAACGAACAAGTTTACATAATATATAATTGTGCACGACCTCATTTATAAGTGAATATTCATCAAGAAGAGATGAAGGTCGAGTGAATCTCCATATGCTGACTAGTCTATACATTTTTTAATCCGGTGGAGCAGGCGCACTACTCTTGCTTTAAAGCTGCAGTCAAACGACAACTGGGAGAAAATTAAAATGATTTTATGGATATCGAAGGACATCGACACGACACACATAAAAAATTAAATAGAACATACTATTGTAGATCTGTTTAATAGAATTGCTTTTTCGTGAAGACGAATTTAATATTTTCAAAATTGTGTAAAAACGAACTTACTAAATTTAAAAATGAATCTTTAAACTACATATTATGAAGAATGTGAAAAGCTATGTATATTTCTGTTCTTATGTTAAACATTTGTAATAATACTATTTCATTCTCTTCCTATTACAGAAATTTTAAATTTATATAGGTTGTATATATTTATAGATAATGTACAATACAATAATTGTATTATTGTTGCCTCGTAATTTTAGTTATTTATACAGCCATGTGTTTTTTTATATTTTTCTTGTACATTGGCCCTTTTTCCATCGATTATAGATTTTACTATCTTTATATTTGATTACGTAATATTGTATGACTCCATTTACACATCTACACAGTAATCTATTTTAATTTCTCGATTCATGTATATTTTCTTATAGTTATGTCATCTTAATTTAACATAACTTAATCGCCTGCTTATATACATATATATTAGTGTATATATCTTGGGTACTGAATATCTTATATCTTATTATATATACTGGTGCCTATATCTATTGCTACTATTTTATATTTATATTATTGTTATAGATATTTACGTTTATATATAGCCATCACACCTTTCTCACAATCTCACAAAAAAGGTACAGTCATAACAATTCATGTATGTAACAACTCCATATATTACGTTATGGAGTCAGCTTATATAAAAATGAATAAAAACAGTAATTATTATCGGTTATCTTTGGTACCTATTCTTAACCAAATTTCAGGTTTCTTTAATGTTAATAAACTGACCGCTTCTTTTATTACTCTATGTCCTCTTTTCCTCTTTTTTCACCACTCTCACCCTCTTCTTTTTGTCTCATTCACCCTTTGGAAATGTGCCATTGTTATTTTTAATGTCTTTGCTGTTCTCTTATTGGTTATTTAATTTAGAATTGCACCAATTTTTTCTATATATAAATGTTAAGTATTTTTTTATGTAATTACTGTATCATTCTTGATAATTGTCTTTGGTTGAGATCGAAACGTCGAAGTATTAATAAATTCTCTTTATTAACATTATGTGTGGGTTTTTTCTTCTATTTATTTTAATGGTAAATTGGCTGTTATTATTTATGAATATGTTTATATTAATATATGGGTACCCGTCGTATGCCACTTGTAGGATCATCTTTTCTGTGTAAAGAATATATAACAAAGATTACTGGAGAAAATGCTACAATTATAAAAGTAGATTATTGCTTTTTTAAATATAGGTACTTAGTTGTTGTAGAAATATTAAATAACTAAATTTCAATTAATATTGCAAAAGTTATCAGAATTATATTTATGTGGATAAATATTCTCTCTCTGTATAAATAATAACTTATAATATAATTGCAATCTATATGTATTGAAAAAAAAAACACAATATTACACGTTTATTATTTATAAACATATTGCAAACACAATGGCATGATATAGGCATTAGTATTAATCATGAATAATTATCGAAAAATATTCAAAAATTAAATATTTCTGTAATCGAGAAACACATTAATTATATTGATGTATTTAATGTGTTAGATGATATTAATCATAGAGTAATTATACAAAGGGTGTTCACTCTTATTAATTCTGCATACAGTTCAATACCACTATTTATCTATTATATACCTGAAAGCTTATACAAAATATTGTTTTAAAAACTGAGAGCAATTAAATTGTGGTACATATTATGTAGTAAAACCAAAGTAAAACAGTTTAGATAAATATACAGGCAATACATTATTTATTATAGACAGCTTACGTATGTTAAAATTGTATGAATATATATATAGGGTGGCCCATAAAAAGGTACCAAAATGTTTTTTATATTTATGACTGTACTATAGGCTGTTTATCGGAGCTAGACGACCTGGCTCGGGTTGGCGTGTAGCTGAAACAACTGAAGAAAACATCCAAAGAGTGAAGAATTTATGTGAAAATAAGAGAGGGCACTCTACCCGCCGAACTTTACAGATTCCACGTACAACAGTGCAGCGAATTCTAAAAAAGGCAAATTTGAAGCCCTATCATCGAACCCGATCATCAAAATTGACCGATGAACATATGCATAGACGAGTTCAGTTTTGCAGATGGCTGTTAACTAACTTAGGCTATAACCCCATAAATGAAAGAGGACACAGACTCACACAGTTGATCAACACTGATTTTAGTAAGAAGTTCAGAATAAACAATTTATCAAATTCCAAGAATGATGTGATATGGTCCAGATCTCGATTTGAAGCAGATACTGCAGGTGGTATGGTCCACCTTGACAAGTTTTCAGCAGGCTATATGCTTTGGGGTGGAGTTTCGTACAAGGCTTTAATACCCAGTGATATGCCAGTTTTTGTCGAAGACTGGATAGATGAACACTGGGAGTTTCAACGGAGACAGAAAAAGACGATGAATTCCGAGATGATATGTGGACTTCATTTAACTTGTCGGTTTTCCTGCAGCGCGACGTCTTTATCAATCACACGAAGGTATTTGGCAAGGTGATGGTGCCTCTATCCATCGGACTCTTGTTTCTCTAGAGGCTGTTGATAGACACTGGTTACAGCGAATTCCTGTTGACGTACAAGCTCCCAAATATGACGATATTTGGTCTATCGAGAATGTATGGGGGATGTTACATACCCCCCTTACATCTTTAGAACATGACTTCGAAAATCTGGCCCAATTTAAAGAGGAGATACGATGATTTGGGAGATCCATGACAGCCTAGCAATGTCGGAAATTAGTATTATCTATTCTTAAGCGTTGTCGTGTTATTATTTGCAAAAATGGCGAGAGATTACGCCATGATGATTACTGATATACATTATAGTGATTATAGTGATTATATATTGTATATACATGTTATTGTTTTGTTAGAAACAGTACAACTACCTACTCTGTATATATTATATACATATTATTCGATATAAATATTAAAATATACAAAAAATAAATATAATTATTTTTGGTACCTTTTTTTATGGGCCACCCTGTATAATGCGGAAAACCAAAATCAAAAGTTATTTTTCACAAAAATAGATAAATAACACATTAATATAAATTTGCGTTAAGTGTTTGGTTTTTTTAAATTAAACCAACTTTTTGTACACATGGTTGACGGAATTAGTAAAATTCCAAAATATTAGAAAACAAAGGTAATTAGTGGTTATAACTCAATACTGAAATGTAGATAATATTTAATTTTGGCACTGTTGTATGTACATTTTTAGATTCTTTATAAATAATTAATATTTAATTCAATTTAATTTTAAAACATTTTGAGTTTCGCGTTTGAGTTGGTTTGCTATATCTTAGGTTTGTTATATTGTTCATTTATAGTATAACATTCATGCTCCAAATTTGATATGAAACAACTGTGCGTACAGGACTTCTAAAAAATAATGATAGAATATATAACTTTTTAGGGGGTTGTTGTGGCTTATATACTTGACATCATCTTGTGATATTTTGTCATGGTTTCAATAATAAGATGATTATTGGACCACTGGCATCACCTATATTATTGCATACTAACAGGGGGGTTACAAGATTAGTAAGCTTTTATCTCATTTATGTTTTCTGGAAGTCAGTAAGTGAATTTCATTATTTTTTGTAGCTAATGTTCATCGGAGGCGCCCAACTCTAAAAAGTGTGATTGTAGCAGGTATCCTTCCCCTCCTTATAGACTGGGGTATTTACACCGAAAATATTTATGAATTAAGCTGTTAAATTAAAAAAAAATTAACGACAATAACTCATAAATGTTACACATTTAACTTTTCTGTACTTAAATAAAACAGTGTAAATGCTGTCTGAGTTTGTTTTAAATTTATGAAAAATTAAAATTAAAATGCCTTACTTTGTATTTTACTAAATGTATGACGAATAGCTTAAGATTTCAGTATAATATATTTAATTTATTTTCTCTAAACATAAACATTTTATTTTTTAAATTATGTTTAATTCACAACTGTTTTTGGTGTATAATGTTGTTTATATTTCTATAATGATCTAACTCATATTTATCTCTCCCATTAAATACTTATATTTATTTCTGTCTCTTTCGTGAACAGTGAAATAAACTTCTCATAACATTGCCAATAAACTTGGAATCTTTATACATGATTTTTATGTGGTAATAATGAGTGTTTTTCTAATTGTGATGCAATACTTAAAATTAAAAATTGTAATGATTTATAAAAAAATATTTAAAATTTATTTTGTCATATTATCTCAGCAGACAAAAGGAAACAAATATGAAAAGAGAGTGTAAAGAAAAATACGAAGAAATGGTATTTATATAACAAAATAATCCACAAAAATGAGATACACAAAATTTAATAAATGTAAATCAATTATGTAGTTGTTTGAAAGTCTATATTTTCAATTATACTTATATTTTCTAAACTTATTTTATGAAATGAACAATTAGTATAAAACCCCACATTTATAAAAATATGTTAATTATAATCTATATTTTTAATTCCAAAATTTAAGTATCGCTTCACTATAAATTCTTCATGGTTGCGTAATTATTGGTTTTACATAATTATTTCAGGCTACGAAATGTATTTTTTAATTTTTAATTGTTTAAAACTGAGTGTATGCTTCAGTTTATTTGCATGGACCTCATTATTTCGTTAATTTATTTGCTGTCCCTCTCTATGTTTCCATGTTTCTATGTTTCTATGCTATATATATATATATGCATATATTCTCGTTAATGATATTTCATACAAAATTCGTATTTCCCGAATATTTCACTTTGGCTTCCGATTAAGTTCCATGCACTTTTGTGATCCTTTACACATGAATTATATATTATCATTTAATAAAGTATCCCTTACACACACTCGCCTATGTATTGTACATATGTATGCATATATCTGTTATATTAAAGATAATCGTCATACTACATATATATGTATATTAATACGTACCAATGAAATCAAATATATAGTAATATCTAGACTGGTAATCTTGAATATTACCGAGTAAATCATTTTACCGGTAGTCACCAAAATTGTCTTACAAGTTGGAAATGTCATCCAAATCATAACAGTAGCATTTTGTTATGTTTTTAGCAATAAATAGCGTCTACAGTTAGCTATTAAAATAACCGATGTAGAGTGATTCTTAGAAATTGAAGCGATAATTTTGAATTTGCAATTTATTGAAAAGAAGAGTTTGGCCTATGTTACCAAAACCAACATTCAAAAAGCATGGATCAGTTGATTACGAATCTAGATGAATAATATATTTTATAATATATATTATGAATAAAATTTGATGACTATAATTAAATTAAATTAATTTTCACTCAGACATTACAATAACGCTGCGTAGAATGTTGAAATAAGAAAACAATTACTAGTCAGGTGTATTTTTTGAAAATTATTTGAACCTAATAATTTCTAAATAGCTGCAAAAATGTTCAAACTAAAATACCAACGCTTTTATTTTACTAAATCTCAAGAATTAAATAAAAAATAACAACATTGATAAAAAAGTATTTCACTTCGTATTTTTTAAACGACAATTCGTCTTATTGAAAGCTTACATAATTATATACTAAAACCACTTTTTTAAAGAAAATGTAATATCTAAGGGTTTTATCTGACAAAATAAAACTCGAAAAAATTTCAAATAATGTTTGTAACTGTTATCAATTAACAAATTTATTGAACAATAAACTAGTGTAATATTTTTGAGACAGAATATAATGTATATAATAATATAATAATATATATAGAAAGATTATTGGAATTTAATATAATTTTTTAATATAATTTTATAATATAATTTTTTAATATAATTTAATTATTTTTGAGAAAAAAGCTTTTAATGTGCGAGATATATGGTAAAATAGTGTCAATTCCTATGAACGTAATTACATGTATATAATTTCATGATCATTTTGAGAAAATTTAAAGCAATATATGTCAAATTATTATAAGTTATAATTACGTATACATTATTGGTTTTGAAGAGCAATAAAAATTAAAATATTGTAAACTAATAAAACACTATGTTTTTGAATATATATGTTTTCTTCATTGATACAATGTTAAAATAGTGATTAACTGAGTTAAATATAAGGCACTTATAGATTTATGTGATTATATTAACATTTTGATGTTCTAAAATGCAATGTTTTATAAAAGTATACATTTTTCAGTAGAAAAACTAAATATATATATTTTTTAATATTAGATTTGTTAGATATTAATATACTTGAGTTTTGTTAAATGTACTTTTGTTTACCTCTATTACTGGGAACATATTTTTCAAACATACTTCAAGCAGAGATTTGCATAAACTATGCTTAAATGGAATGCATATTAACTACAGGAGAATGAAGCACATGTTCCCTCGAAATTTTGGAGGAACACATATAATTACCAATGTATCACCAAACACATCAAACACCCCATATACAATCGAATTGAAAATTAACTGATTCATAATTTGTGTAGCATTGTGTCTACAATATTATTCACCATTTTGTTGGAATCGAATAAATATAGCAAATAATACGATATGCGTACATAACTTTTAGTGAATTTAAACTAAATTTATTTATATTTAAATTTTCCGCATAAATGATGTTTACAATATAACATCTTATAATATAACCTACATTTTAATACACAACTTTAATAGTACTTTTCATATTTTTAATTTTATATGGTTATTTTAAATTTTAAATATTTTATTAAGACAATGGTAATGAAATATTGCCTGAAATAAAACATACACAATAAAATTTTAATTTAAATTAGTAATTATTATTAATTGATAAATACATTTGAAAAATATTTAATGATTTAAGGATTTGACGATTTAATCCTATAATATACTATTTTCATAATTTTGTAAGCATCTAGTTATATTTATATCTATATTTTTTCCAAATTTTTAGAAGATATCTATCTTCTAAGTCAAATTTTGTGTTTATATATTTTCTAACATCAATATTTAATATCACGTGTTTCATTTTTATTCGATTTCATCCAGCAATATTTTATAAAATATATCTAATACAAAAATCCTTACTTACAAATTAAAATATCTTGCTTTAAATGAAATAGAACCTAATTATATATAACATAATATACACATATAAAATGACAGTGCAAAAACAATGAAAGCTCTCTGAAATTGTATAGACCATATGCACACAACTTATGATCTTTATGAAATTAGAAAAGATTTAATTTTATCCAGTATTTATTCTAGCCAACGTATTTTTTATAATTACATTAATTATAAATTTTAATTTGCATAAATGAATAACATTTAATAAATAAAAGGCAAGAATTATCGTTTGAAATCATGTTCCATTCCTACTCTTCTTCTTCATCAATCTCCAGGCATGATGGGGGCTGCCAGCGGTCTGCACATTGGACCAGAGAAGATAGAAGAGGTGGTCGAGTGGGGCAACGTGGTCCGAAAGTACCTGAGCATGCGTGCAGCAGACGGTGGAATGGTATGCATGGACGACTATGCAGCTGAGGAGAACGAAGATGATAGAGGCGATCTCAATTTTTCCGGAAAAAAGAATCTAATGGACGATAGGGCCGGAGCCGGTGGCGCTACTTGATTGGAAGATAATATATTTCGATCATTTTAAAATTTAATACTTTTACACTGAAGTATGAATGATTTCACTAAAACTAAACTGGAAATCTTTACCTTTTTTGTATAATTAATATTAATCTAACATTTTCTAGATTTTTTCGCAGCTTGTAAAATTACTTATTTTATTTACATATAAATATAAATATATATCATGTTTAATATTTCGTAAATTTTATAGCAAAACATACATTATTTGTGTACTTATGCATATTGTACTGATATTTTAAATTCCAGAAAAAATTATTGAAACATATATCTTCTGAATGACATTTAAAATTATTCTTATCTAGGACCAACAATAACAGTAAATAAATATATTACTCTTGTTTTTTATATTTTATTATTATGTTTTTGATTTATATTAAAAATAAATGATTTACTTCTCAAAGGAGTTATTAAAAATATTTAATTTGTCTGTATTAATTGTAAACTTGAGATTGTTTAGTTTTCTATAACATGTCCTACATAAAATAATTTATTTTTTCAATATGATTTTTTAATTAATATAATTAATGCTGCGACTAACTATGCAACGTAATTTTTCTTAATCTTTTTAACTAAGTTGAGGAAAAGCATGTTTCAAACATTGTAAGTATAAAAAATCTTGAAAGAATTCCATATTTATATTTTCAAATATGGAACGCAATGTACAACTTTATAAACAAAATAAAAATGTTTCTAATGTTTCATGACAAATATATAGTTTGAAAGTAATTCTATTCGCAAAATACAGGTTTCATATTTACTAATTGATTGCAAGCTATTGCTTAACCTCTATAATACATAATATCATGTGATATTTTTCCAAATTGCACGAAAATTCCATATTTTAAGAAACAAGAGACTCTTTATTATACAAAGTTTTCGTATGCATTATTTTCATATCCTTTATATTTATATATATATATTTCTTTTTATCAACTTGTTAGCGTATTTATAAACAAATACTCAATACAAAAAAAATTGAATAATTGATTGTTTAAAATTTATGTCAAGAAATTATTCTAGTTTAGTGGGGACCAACCATTTTACTAAATATACTTTCTGATGATTATATATATTTATACTCCGATGATTTTACATATAACACACATGTAACGTATTTTGAATGCTTACTTATCATTTCATTGTTTCATTTCTTCAGCTATTATTATTTTTATTTAATAGGTACAAGCTATTATATTATATATTCACATGATTATATAATTTATGAGTGTAACATACCTATAAGTTATAATTTAACAATTTGGAGGGTCCAAATAAAAGTGTACTTATTAAACAATAACTTGTTTCATTGTATTCAAAGTGTTTTGGGTTGATCAATGCAGGTATTAAGAAAATGTGGGGTAGGTACTATCAAAGTTATAATTAGGTATGCCTTCCCTTTTTCAACCCTTTTACAAAACAAATCAGTATTTATTATGTCATGAACAAATCACATATTAGTAATTCTGTATTAGAATGAAAAACATCGGAGATATATCGCCTCGTTTGCGGCGATATACAAAATGATATATATATATATGTTAGTGGAAATAGCCATAATTACGATTTATGCATAACTCCTAGGCATAATATATAATGCCAGGAATTAGGCATAATTCAGCCACAGATAATAGAGTTAGGTGAGTATGAAGATTTTTTTTCAGTGGACTTTTTAGTCTGTATAGTATTAAGTGGTACACCTGTAAATGTAGAGTCTTGTATTGTTGTGGAAAAATACAGCATTTTCAAATTATGTCGAATTTAAATACTATATGAATACTATAGTATATATAGATATACATATATATATATATATATATTAAAAAATATAAAACCACTGAATACTATACAGACTCAAAAAGTCCACTGAAAAAAGCCTTTATACTCACCTGACTCGAATATCTGTGACAGAATTATGCCAAATGTCTGGATTTAATTCCATAATTAGAATTTACGCCTAATGACAAGGAATTATGCATAAATCCTAATTATGCCTATTTCCACTAACATATATATGGTTAAAATGATTTAATGTGATTGAATTACGAGACTTATGTCAACAGGGCTTACTAAAAGGCTCTGAGTGCAAATAGCTTGGTAAACGCTCTAGCCTAAACAAGATTAGATAAATAAACTATTTGCTCTAAACTATAGTCGTGTTAATACAATTATTCAGTATTTTATGAGCTATGAAATATATTTTTTGTATAATGAATTTTCATAAAAAAGTTATTATTAATCATTTTTATATATTGCATATATATAATAAAACTGCGTAAAAACTTATTTACGCACTTATTTACATTTTAATATATTTGGTGACTATGTTCTATGAACAGTCAATGTTTTCTTTGATGTGTTGGTTTCGCTGTGGGAATATGGTTGGATTCCACAGCTTATATTAATTGTAAACATTATTACAAAATGCTTAGTCAAATATCTATAATGCTAAAAACACATACATTGATTAAATTCACCAAAAATTAAAACAGTAGTTTTATAAAATTTTAAATATTAAAAACATGAATTTTCTGAATTTTATAAACCTAATATCTCAGAAACTATAGTCTTTTTTATTGAACTAATTTAAATATATAAATGATTTATATATAAACATATTATTAAGATTTCTTGAGAAAGCAAAATAACAAATAAATGATATTCTTCTGTAAGTTTTGTAATCTAAAACTTTTTTCTTATATTAATATCTATAAAGTTAAACTCGCTCAATAATGATTTAAAAAAATTGAATTTTTAAATCTAGATGTACTATAATCAATTTTTTATCGCCAAAAATGGCAAAAAGCTGGTTAGCTACAGACAATTTTAAAAGATATAAATTCATTCAAACCA
>JAYRBW010089393.1:0-21671 GCA_036023295.1 Invenusta paracnida
TGTTTCGATTAGTTTCACTGGTTGTACCAATGGATCGCCTTTAGATCGTACGAGATTGCGGTGTAATATTGTTCCTCCCGAGTTAAGTAGAAATTCCGGTAGGTCTGTTCCGGTGACTGAAGATCGTTGAAATTTAATAAGACGATCGTGAGGAGTGCTGTTAGTCGCTGTACACAAAAGGGATCGAATGGAGAAGCCAAGAGCCGCTGGAAGAACTGTTTCCCATTGTGTTGGTTTCAATTCAAAAGTCTTTAAGGTCAGCTTAAGAGTCTGCTCGATGGTGCCATTTATCCGTTCACACTGTCCGTTACCTTGAGGTCGATAGGGACTTGTTCTAGTTTTAGCTACTCCGTTATTCAGAAGGAACTGGTGTAGTTCTTTGCTTTCAAATTGTGTTCCCCTATCGATATGTATACTTGAGGGACTATCGAAAAGTGCGAAGAGTTGGAGTAAGTGTTTTATGATTACTTCGTGGTTATTTTTTAATAAGGCCAAGCGAATGGATAGTGAGAGTATTCATCCACGGCAACTAGTAAGAACTTATTATTTGAAGTCGAGGGAAGTGGCCCGATAATATCTACGGACAACATCTCCCAGGGCCGTGTTGCCGTGATAAGTCTTGATGGCGGTGGATTGAAGAATCGTGGTTTGACTTCTTTGCAGGCTTGACAGTTGTCTATTACCTTGCGAATATTGTTGATACTATAAAGTAGATTTCTGGTTTTACAATAATGGTTGAGGCGAGTTATTCCAGGATGGCTGAGGCGTTCATGAAGGGTTGCAAGCCAATTATTGTCTTAACAGGAGCTTGCCCTTGACAGAGCATCGGCAGCTATATTTTCAGGACCAGACTGATACGAAATGTTGTATTTAAAATTAGATAGCTCCAACCTCCAGGGAGTTAATTTTTCATGTTTATTTTTTTACGTCTTGTGGGCATCAAACAGAAAACTTACTGATTTCTGGTCTGTAATAATATTGAAATATGGAACTGATAGAAGTAAATGTCTCCACTTGCGACAACATTCGATGATAGAACATGCTTCGAGTTCGACGATTGACTGATTTCTTTCAGCTTTGGATAGCGTACGAGATATGAAGACGACTGGTCTACCAGCCTCACTGAGAGTTCCCCCAAGAGCAGTCTCAGAAGCATCTGTCTCAATTGTCAGAGAGAGGTATGTCGAATGAAGGTGGCGCCAGAGTCATATTAACTAGGGTAGTTTTGAGCTGTTTGATAGTCATCTGAGCATCTTCTGGTAGTCGTTTGTATTAGTGATGTGGTCTCTGGCGTTGGTGATAGGTACTAATATTTCAGAGCATCGAGGTATCGATTGTATCTGTTGTATCTGGTGGCTAGATCGATCATCTAGTCTCCATCTGTAATTTTTTGCAATGACACAAATTATTATTTTTAATATTACTCCAGAATTCAATCTATTTCCATGATTTCACCTATAGGTAATGCCTACATAACTGTAATATCTAGTGTAAGTAAATCTGTATATCTAATAGATATTGAATAATTATTATTTGAATACTATCACAGATTGTACAATTATATTTCTAGGGTAAATACCCACATTAATCACGTATAAAAATTGGGAAAATCTAAAAATATTACACAATAATCCAATAAATCTCAAATTAAGCTCCTGACTTTCAAACTTAGCATACAGATATATAGCGAACGCTATGATTATTTAATACAATTTAGCATATATATATTTAATAAAATGATGTAATTCTCATAGTGTATAAACGTTAATAAAGGAAATATTGAGAGTATTAGGTAGGGTCATCCTGACTCCACCCTCTCTCCTGCCTCTCCCCTGTCCCCCCTGTCTCCCCTGAAATTTAAAACAAGTAGTATATATGTAACTTATGAATAATTGTTGTCGATTATGGTTTGCCTCTGAATATTAGAAAATTATTAAATAGGGGTGTTCTCGTAACTTTTTCTCTTAAATACGATTTAATACTACTAGTACATAATCTCGCGTTTAATTAAAATTTTCTCGCGTATTTAATAATGTCATGTTGCATGCAAAATTTGAAAGACGCGCGCAATTTTTACGTTGCTAAGAGACGAGTTGGTTTTTTGAAATATCAGCGCACTTTTAAATTTGTGCCCAAATGCTAGATAAGAAAATTATTATTTATTTTATTTTTTCAAATAAATGACAGCACTTGGGCTCTTTAACATCCTTTATATTTTATTCATAGATATTGAAGAATGTATTCAACTACATAGATATACAATCTAAGAAAGGAAATAATTGACACCAATTTATCGATTTTTCCCATACATTGTTTGTATTGCTCAGCAATCAATATTTGATTAATTCGCAACACTAATATAACGCATAAGAAATCCGATCAAATGACTTTTAACAATGTACTACAATATAAAATATTTTAAAAATTTGATTTTCTTCATTCATTTCAATAGATTTATTTTAGTTTTCAAAAATAATTACACCATAATAGAAAATGTGAACAATATTTTACGGTTAGAACACCCTGTGTTTATAGGTATATTATACACACACATTTAATTTGTAATTCAACTATTTTGTATATTTTACTCCCTATCAGTAATGTTAAAACAGTTAACAATCGATTTGACATAATATTTACACAGCCTTGATACCTATTTAATTTCAAATTAAAATTACACGCCTAATACAATATTTACATGCCTATAGCTAGTAATAGTTCCTTAGAAGAAAGATTATTATTATATAATTATAGCATTGTCTCACCCTCCAATGTATAACACTTCATTGAGGAAATCAAATATTTGCCTAATTGTATTTAGATATAACTTCTCAGAGTTGACAGAGAAGGTCTCTAAGATTATGGCTAAAGCAAATGAAAGAGTGAAATTGACTATAAAAGAGGCACACAAAAAAGGGAATTCGTAAAGTTAATCGTCTTTACAGTGAAGGAAGTTTGTTTAAAAACTCCAACCAGCAAAGTGTATGATTGAGGAAATGAGAGGTGGGGAATCATTAAAGTATACCTACTTACTATAATGGAAACAAAAGCGGACCACTTAGCATCAACGGAAATGCTTTGTTTAACTTATTAATGCATATGGCTATCCTATTTAAATGCCTTTTCCGATGTTCTCACCACTTGCTCCTATGTGAATGTGGGGGACTGATTGTTGAGTAGATACCTCCTTTATTCATATTGGCAGTGGTCCAGGTAAATAAATACACAAATTTTCCGTTGTAACACTTCTATATTCTCCCCGATAGAGGGGATAGAGACATAATTTTAAATTACGCAATTACATTTTTTATCTCCATGTAGAATTTAGTTTATATTTAATTCTAATAACATGTATAATAGGTATACACTAGCGATTACATTTGACATTTGAATTTATTGATTGAATAATAATATACAATACCTGTACTTTTCACTAAAAGAGACAACGTATGAAGTTATATACAAATCTTGCTATAACATCCTCTTATTTTGGCTTATTTGGACGTTGTTCAAAACGTCATTTATACCGCATATTTTCACATAAAAAATGTAACTTAACATTTAATTTTTGGACAAATTTTTTAAATATAATTGTTGTTATTTTTTAATGGAAATATTTACATAAAATTATGATATGGTATGGTGTTACTAAACATGGTGTACAATATAATACTTCATTTAAAGCATATTTAATTGAAATTATGTATATATTTTACTTCTTTTTTTATGTATACATATACATTTTACATTAAAAAAATTATCATGGAATAATTGTTTTCATTTTATAATTTTTTTAAAGTCTTTACATTATATGTATAACTTTTATAGTATTATAGTACATATATTTATATATCACTAAGGCATATTGGAATATATTTAAATTATAACAAAAATCTAGAAAATAGTTACAACTGTTTTATCTCAATGACGTTTTCTTCTGGATATTATATTTATTGAGCTTTCTTTGTTGTGTTTTTCAATTAAACGATTTTTCTTGTGGCAATTAATTGATCACGTTTACGAGTTTTTTGCAATATTTAATCAAGGAATAGTTGATTAAATATCAATACTAATCAAGTAACATGAATTTCACTTTCAGAAAAAATCTCAACGAGAAAAGTTTCAAGAGATTCCTTCCACACAAGATTTTTTGAATAACTCCTATTCCGAAATTGTAATCCCTTTCAGGTGCTTTCAAGACAGCAAAGGTATGCGCTTGTTTTACATGACAACAAAATGAAAATATACAATAACCGGTTAAAGTAATCCTGAATTTTTAGCAATTTCGAAAAGAAGGAATAAGTAATGTCCCATACACTTCAACACATTTATTTATTTTTCTATGTAATTATATATATATGTATATAGGTTTCTGGTCGGTGCTTTGAAGATGTCTGGGGAATGATTTTCTTGGTTTTATGATCAATTAAGCACAAGCAAGAATGCGTAAAAGTGAATCTGTCTCTGGCACTGGCACTGTCTACACTGCAACAACGCAACATATATATGTATATTATGTAGTCAATATACTTTTTCATCCTCTATATTATAATTGTGACCAGACACGCCGGCGGCTTTCATTTCAAATTTATATATTATAATGGAGATGTTATGAGATTGGCTGATAGATATTTTCTAAACTATGTTTTATTATCTTGAATATTGCCAGATATATTGAAGAATAGCGCATCGTTAAAATTTTTCGATTTATTTAAGACAGCCTTCCCAAATCTTTTGTGATTGA
The DNA here is from genome assembly GCA_036023295.1 of Invenusta paracnida. Classification (NCBI taxonomy): domain Eukaryota; kingdom Metazoa; phylum Platyhelminthes; order Proseriata; family Coelogynoporidae; genus Invenusta; species Invenusta paracnida. The sequence goes on from JAYRBW010089393.1 coordinate 4,745, forward strand.
TCAAAAAGAGTCATAAAAAGCAAAATCTTTCGCATGAAAATGCGTTCCTATAAGTTTATATTTAGTTAGGGAAACAAATTATGGGTATATTTCGCCATATTATTAAATAATTTCACACCCCTTTGCCACACATCACTCTATGATCTCAAGTTTTCATGATAGATTAGTTACCATCTGGTTTTGACAGGCTCTGGTGCTTTCATACATATATCGCCTCATCAACAAAGATCAATTAATGCTTGCCTCTAGAGATCAGACAAGTGTGTTTGTTATGATGGAGTAGAACATCTTGATTCAAGTTATCACTTAATTCCAAAGTGTACAACATATAAGTAATAGGATGTTCCGCTAATACAAAATACTAATTTCTATTATACTATATGTTATTATCTATTTCACCAAATTTTAGTTATTTACCCCCAAAAAATTATTTGTAAATTGTAATTCTTTATCATTAAAGGTTCTCCTTCGTCCGAATTTTCTGAATCATTATTTCTAATATCACAGCGTTGAAATTCAAATAAATACATATATATACATATGTACTTATATATATGTATATGCATAAGCAATAAAAATCATATTTTTATTTTTATTGCAACAAGAATTCCGAGCAGATGCTAAGAAAAAGTTAATCACACATATTATTAAAAAGTATACGTACTTTATTAATATGCATTATTTTTAATTATTTGTATTTCTTAATATAATACAAAAAATAAAAGTGATAAAATATGAAAGTGAGTAGTAATTAATCATACATAATTATTAATAAAAAATGTATATTTTAACTCTACACATTTAGTTGCCTTAAATATAGGTATAATTTATTACTGACATCTAATAATATAACTAAATTTTAATCAGGCTATATATGTATATCTAAAACCTACTTTTATACACACAAAGTAAACTAAAAACTGATCATTTAATAAAGATTAAAGCGCATATTTAAAATAGATATATTTCTCGTACTATACGTTTCTGAACCTCAAGCAATATATTTCAGATTAACTCATGATATTTTTATCATACGTAATTTTACAAAGCGATATAACCATAACATAGTTTAATAATACATATTATTACATTATGATAAAGTTATTAATCTAAAACTCTAGAATTCTTTTCCAGGTAGGACAATTGTTCAACCAAATGCTTTCACAATGGAGGTGGAAGTGGAATTTCGAGTACTATATCTTGGGGTCCGTCTGGCTTTTGACAACTGTTGGCAAGACGATTTCAAAATAACTAAAAATCTAACAAGGTGGTTATTTAATTCTACAGACAATAGCGAGTTAAACTATATATTTCGCTAAAATAGTTACCAATTTAATCAAATGATATTAAAGTATTTCCTTATTTTAATTTTAGAAAAAGCATTGCTTAAGTAAAATTATGCGTATATATACACAAAAAATCAAAATATATTTCATATATTTTTCCATCAGAATTATAAGTATTATTAAAATAAACAATAATCAATTATAATAAGTCGAGAACACTTCAGCACACACAAGCGAACCTATTTATGTAAGGTTTAGAAACACAGAAGAAATTATTTCACAGATTTATTCTCGTATTACATTACAGTATATTATAATTATAACATTACAAATATTTTTAATCTCAATCTTAAATTATAAAGAAATTAATAATGCTATTTCTTTTTTATAATTAAATTTTAATTCGAAATAGAGCATTAACTATTCTAATATGAAAATAATTACTCAACTATAAGATATTATTTAAATTACTACATACTATTTATACTTACATATAGTTAGTTTAAAATTCTCAGATTATCTAATGATGTATTTTCATTTCTTTTGTAATCCATTTAAAATAAAAAGTTATGATTGTAATGGATTTCACACATAATGAATTTGACATTGATTAAGCCATAAATAATAAAATATTAGTAAAACATGAAAACAAAGAATTTCTCCAGTAAAAACAAACTATAGTAGTCATAAAATATGTAATTTATTTCGATAAATGATCAGGTATTGCATAATAAGCATATTATGATGTCATGCTTAGAAAATACAGATTTAATTTTAAAATTAACTGTTTCATTATATGTTGCCAATACATATTATAATATTCAAGAAGTCAATTATGACATATCTCATACTTAAACGACGTAAATATAACATTATATTATCTATCTCTATTCAATTTAAATAAATAAGGCTATCCACATTAACGTACTAATATTATTTCATGTTACAGGGAGGATTAACTAGGATACGTATAGTTATTTATATAAGTATATAACGAATACAATTATCATGTTCATTCAAATCCTTTCCTTATACATAAACTACAGAGTTCGGAACTATACAGTGGGGATTGGAACCAACATTGTCCACGTGTCAGTATCACAGCGAACGACCCCCTTTGGTCGAAGCTTGCGATGGAAATCAGCCCGTCTTGTGATCACTCGGCGAAGACGTGGATTACAGACCCGGGAGTCCTATTCAGGGAAAGCCGTGTCAAAGCTTCCAGTTTGCAGTCTGAGACAGGTACACGTGTAGAAATGTAAGAAACTAGATGCAAAAAAATACAATACTAACTTATGCATAGTTACATCAGCAAGGCCAATACTAACTTATGCATAGTTACACCAGCAAGGCCAATACTAACTTATGCATAGTTACATCAGCAAGGCCAATACTAACTTATGCATAGTTACATCAGCAAGGCCAATACTAACTTATGTATAGTTACATCAGCAATGCCAATACTAACTTATGCATAGTTACATCAGCAAGGCCAATACTAACTTATGCATAGTTACATCAGCAAGAAAGTCTAATGGTGTATTAAATGATTCTCTAAAAATAATATTTTGAGATTTAGAAAGCCTATAGAAATAATAGATACATTTTTTTAAATGCTATCTATAAAGAATCGTTCTTTTGATCATATTGATATTCAAAATGTTTTATAAATTGCAAAAGAAAAGGTCGAACTATACCATAGATAATTGTTTTACTTTATATACATAAATGGGCTGTCTAAAAAGTGTACATATCAATTTGAAGAAGTAAGATTGTGGTCATAAATTCAGATCCTTATCAGATAATTAATTACTATTAAAAAAATATATTACAAATATTATAATGAAATATACTTCTATAATTTTTTCTATAATAATATGTAAATGAATAAACATGTACCTATTGGCTATCTGAAAAGTAGTGTGTCAATTTTGAAAAGTATGTTTGTGGAAAAAATATAGATCCTTTCGTGATTATAAAATACCACGATAAAATAGACTAGTAAAAAGACAACATTAAAATATTTTTTCTATAATAATTATGCTGACTGAACGCAAGCTGCACTGTATTTTCAATTAAAATATTTTATATTTCCATTCTATGTACATTCATTCTATGAATATTGATTATTTCTATGGTGTATACATAATAAATCACTAAATATAAGTTTGTGTTTTACTTAATTATATAATGGAATAAATGTATACCTAGTACTGTTCACTTTTTTAACATTGGATTAAATGTTGAACGAAAGAAAAGATCGTTTGTTTAAAAAATTATAGTAATAATAAAACACCACTTTTCAAAACGGTCCTCGTAACACTAGAATGGCCGTGGTGTTAAATCTGACACCAGTTGATTTTACTGGAAAATACTGGAGTTTTTTCAATTTATCCCTAATTATTATGAATTTTATACATTTTGAATATATATTTTCGAGAATATTTGAGAATAATTTTAGTTCTGTAAGAATCAAAAATGTTATATCTAGATGCGTATTTACTAAAAAATCTAGGTATATGATATTTTAACATTATAATTAATAAAAGCGATTAGATCTTATATATATACGGTTCATATAAGGCAATACAGGATTATATACATTTGCACAAAAATGGAGACAATAGACTTAAGTCAAGTGTTCAATTTCCTGTCCAAAGAAAAATATTTTGCATTTGCTTCTGACTGGTTCAAACATAATAGTTTCATCTAAAGCAACGCTTTATTGTTTTCCATCGTGCAGGATTTTATAAGTATACTGACCACCTTGAAGAATATTATACAGAAATGTATACTTTACATATATGTTATTTATTGAATCCTTTTTTCACTCAAGTGAGGTTTGAAAATATTTTAATGTATGCTGCAAAGTGAGTTCTACACAAGAAAATATTTTGATTCTCCACTATAGCAATAAGCCAAGAAGTAAACTAGTGCGAAGTTTGCAACTGACGATAATCGAAATTCTATAATCACTGTTATTTCAGGTGTCCATAACACCCCATGACGTGACCACAATTCTAGAATGTTCCCGTAGTGTCATTGTCTGGCTGGTATGTTTGATAGCTAAAATAGGGTTGATGGTGTGGGCAAAGGGGAGAAAAGAAGAAATGTTGGTACATATAGCGCAGCGGAAATGTATTGGAATCTCTGTGGAAAAGAATGGAGGAATGATACTTACTACAGGACGAGCATAAAATTGTTGATGTTTGGATTTTTTCTACATTCAAGCCTTCAACTTGGCATCCGAATATATATTATACATACGCACATCTATTTAAAGAAGCAAATGAACAATGTATACCCCAATCTATATATTCCGATACAATGTTTTGACACATGCTCAAGAAGACATTGTTATAAAAAATATATAATTATTAAACAACTTTCAAGCAAATTAAATATATAACAATATAGATGTGCTTAATATTGATTTGTTTGGAGAATTATTTTCACGTAATCAGTTAAAGGAAACACTTTTCTCCTTGGTGTCTACATAAAAATGTACTTATACATATGTAAAAGCTACAGTCAGAAGAATATATTTAGAGTGGATTCAATGCCAGACCTCCATTCGTTTGATTCCCAGTCAAACTTCAGGAAAATAATTATAATTATTTTAATTGTACAAATTAATTATATTTTCTTGTCATAATAGGGGGAAGAGATCCCTTCACCTTGGATCACGAGGAATGTTGACTCACCCCAATTTTTATTGGAATAAATAATAATTTTTTTTTAAAGTTATATATACAGTTATTTGAAGTATATATCTATTGCAGGAAAAATTAAAAAAACATATTAATTAGCATGCAAGTCTACCGAATTTCTTTGAAAAGTTAGAGCATCTGCCGCTTCGGTCAAGAAACCACTTCCAGGTAGTTCTGGTGCATGTGCCGCTCCGGTCAATGCAACAATTACGCCTGAAGATATCCAACCATTTCCTAAAGGAATTCGATCGGATAAAAAAATGGTTAAACGAAAAGGGTGTATAGATAGCAACAGTTGACAGAAACCGACGAAACAAATTCGGTAACGAAGTCTTCTGTGACTGTTTCTAAACATATAAAATCTCATCAACTGAGTTAAGAGACGACTCAGCACCTCTACTTTGTAGTTGCTGCAACGTGGACTATGACACATCCGGAATGGAATGATTCCAATGACAGCCAAAAATTGTCGTGCGAAAATTGTTTTGGAACAAACAAATATGTCAATTGTGAAAATGAATTATAAATTCATGCATTTATATTTTATGTGCCATTATTTACATACATAAGTTGAAACGTTTTGTACTTAAATTACTTTCATTCGGTTTTATATTGTTTTAAATCTATAGCAAGTTTTTCTCTTCCATGGTATATCCAACTTGCTCCATTTTGTAAAAAAAATGCAAAATGATTCATTTCTAAACACATTGCAACAATGTTCATTAATATTTTTTGAAAATTTTTGACTGCATTTAATTTTTTCACATTTTCAGACTAAACTTCATAAATAAAGTCTTAAGATAATAAAATAATGAATTGATAACGTACTACTTATAAGAAATAATAGTAGTAAAATAATTTAAATATTATAAAATAAATAATTTAATTAAATAAGATAAAATAGTAATATAAAGCATTCAATAGAAGTTTATTTCTAACTAAACTATCTATTTTTTGAAATTATTTTTCGCGTATTTAACAAATATATATATATATTAGTTTAAAATTGACTACATTAAATTTTACTTTAATTAATTTTTACTTTGATTTTACAAATTTAGAGTTGTTATTTCCGGATGTACATAAACGAGCCGTGTGGAGTGCAGAGGTACAAATCTCATACAACTTGGTCTAAATTCTTAGCAGTTTATGACCAACTTTTGGAGTGTCACTTGTCTCAGTTGCAAATTCCCGGTAAGAATCAGAAGGTTATGAATATAAAAATAGTTTTACATTATTATCTATGCATTATTAACCAATTTAATTCCTTCCAATAGTAAGTTCCATTGTGTATAATATAGTTTTTTGTCAATCATCGTCACTTATTTAAAAAATTCCGCAGTGCAAGTAAGGAAACTTTTCATGCACAGACTACGATATTAGTTTATAGATTGAAAAACTAATACAAGAATCAATAGAAAGTTAACATTATGAATCTTACAAATTCAACTTAGGTACTATATTATACTAACACATGTATAATAATTTACCTTTACTAAAAGGGGAACTTTATATTAACTTTTTCGTATAATGGTAATTATGATATAGTATTAATTATTATTATAACAATAGATTCAAAGAGTATGCGTATTCTTCAGATGGATTTTGGTTACTACCTTGTGTCTCCTGCTCTAACGAAAAATCTTGCCATTGGAATCTTTCAAAATGGATGTTTTCCGATTGTAAGCTTCCTGGTCGATCCAAAGGAGATGATCTCATTCAAAAGCTACGAAATAAAACGGTACGAACTGTAATCCATTGTTAATTATATTACAAACTACACTGTAAATTACCCATATTAATCAACATGTAACAGTAAAGTGCATAAATATTTTGTCGAGGTTTAAACATGTAATTAATTAGTCGCTAAATGATTCAACTAAACATTATTTTATTATTATCTAAATGCTTCAATGCAAAACAATTTTTAAGGCTATAGGAGCATATTTTCACGGGGATTGGATTCCTGCCTTCAAACCCGAAGGTAGCAGTATCATACTCCAGTAGTAGGTACTCCTCATGGATTTAACTTCAAATCGGAAGGTAGCAGTATATCATACTTCGGTACTCCTCATGGATTTAACTTCAAATTGGAAGGTAGCAGTATCATACTCCAGTAGTAGGTACTCCTCATGGATTTAACTTCAAACCGGAAGATAGCAGTATATCATACTTCGGTAGTACTCATGGATTTAACTTCAAACCGGAAGATAGCAGTATATCATACTTCGGTAGTACTCATGGATTTAACCTCAAATCGGAAGGTAGAGCATCGAACTCTGGTTCGTATTTCTGGCTTTAACTTATAAATGATTTGGGCTGCATGCTTGAGAAAAACATCATATAGAATAATTGGTTGCCAATATGTCAACATAAATATATTTAACCCAACAAATGAATGCACTTGATACCCTTATTTTACTGTTTCCTCGTGGTTCAATTGCCTATATGAATGATATTTACTTCACTAGGATATTTGGTGACTAACTCATTGGGTTGTGAATGAAACCCACTATATCAATTTAAATAGTTGAATGCATTTAGTCTAATTAGTACATGGAAATATTAGGTGGACAAAAATATTTAAATCATTAATGCGAAAAAAAAACGCATTCATAAAATAGTTGATGTGTTTACTGAAAATATTTTAAAAATTCCATCAGTATATAGACGTGATCTAACCATGATCGATTATCAAAAACTGACAATTATTACTTTCAATCATTGATATATCGTTTACAAAATGTTAATAGGTATAAAAGTTAGTTCCAAAATATATGTGATATCTCCAGAAATATTACATATATATTTAAATGTGAAATTTAGATAAATGTCTGAGTTGTTTTTACGCAGAGATATTCGTGTACTTGATTATAACTGTATAAATATATAATATACAATATATAGGTCCCTGTGAATGAAATTAAGCCTTTTTATGTAAAATTATCGTCTTACTGTGTCACCTTCATTTTTACTTACTTATATATTTGATCAGTAAGTAGCATATATGTTGCACACCGTTGCCGAATTCATACCATTCGTGAACCATACGTACCATTGATGAATATTAAACCATTAACGTATGTACGGTTCACGAACGGCATGTATCGTTGACAAATATACACAACACCATACCGTTCGCAAACCGTACGTACCGTTGGCGAATAATAAATTTGAATTTAAAATTCGCCAACGGTATGTACGGTTCGTGAACTATAGGAATTCGTCAACGGTGTGCAACATATATAGTATAAAATGAAATAATTCACCCCGCTATACCAATCCATTTCATCCCATTCACAGATTCTGTTCATCGGAGACTCCACAGTTCGTGGTCTCTTCTTCTCTCTCACTGAACGTGTTAATGGAAGTCTTCACGATTGGTCTCGTTCACACGGCAACGTGGTTTATCCCCACTTATCGGGCCAGTTGCTAGGACAACCAGGCATGACAACCTTCGGATTTTCTTACTTTCCGAGATTTTGGCAGCCGCGACCTAAGCAACTTGGGTTGAAGGAAACCATTTTAGACCTCCTAAAATTGTAAATACTTTCATAGATTAGATATATTAGAATATTAATTAGTTATGGTAATTGATAGATCAGTGAAAACAACAAGCTATATCCAAATCGATGATACTTAGAATATTAATTAGTTATGGTAATTGATAGATCATTAAAAACACCTAGCCATATCCAAATCGATTATTCTTTGTTCGAAGAAGTAAAACAAAACTAGTGCATTTTAAAGCATTTGTCGCTAGCTAATTGTTTGTTTGTACGAACAAAAGGATTTATTTATATTTGTAAAGCCAACATTAACTGAATTTTAAAATTAATTTGTCAATAATTTACATCAATACATTTATGAATTATGTTTTTATTATCGAATATTTCTTATTATTATTAATTGTATTAATTAGAAGTTTATAACAAGCTCTATGAGACAAAATTTAGAAGACATTTTAGGATTTGCGCAAAAGAAAACTTTAAAAAAAGAACCAAAAGACATTTTATATAATTTTATAGTAAATCTTTGAGTAAACTAAAAAAGTTATGAAATTTACCTCAGCTTATAGCTAGAGTTTTAAAAGAATAATTGCATATTTATTATAATATTTATTATAACATTGAGTAAAATCTATGTAGTTGAATACGGATGTTTTTTACGTTGTTCTGCAGGGTCAATAACACAATTCACCATTTAGTGTTAATTGTCGGAGGGTCTCAATGGCTAACTTTACAACATGTTAAAATACTCAAAGAATTTGCTCATAAAAGGTAAGTACATAGCCATATTATGTATTTATGAAGTAAATTTATAAAATGGTAACAAATTATAAATTTATACTATTACTATACAATTACTACAATCATAGGCGTATTGCTACGAAAGCCCCTAGCCCCAACCCCAATATAGTAAATATGATTTGTCGGAAAATTTTGAATTGGTAGCTTTTCTAGTTCTGTCAGAAATTTTGAGACACAGCCCCCCCAAAATATAATGGAGCGAAACGCCTTTGTCTATACAATTGAAAATTATACTACTACGCATGTATAATAATAATACTGTACTAAAAGATTATTGTTAAATAATACTATAATATTTAATACAATATTTCATTTATAATCTAAAACAGAAATTGTACCTATTTCCATACCTCAAGCAGCTGAGAGGACTGCTATAATACTGTAATAAATTGCAGTAACAGTTCAATAACACAATAAAAGTAAATTATTGTGTTCTAATTTGATTTCCGAACTATTAAAACATTTTGTCATATTATGTCATATTATACAATATTTAATAACAGTGATAATATATTACATTGTGTATAAATAATTCATAAATTGGAAAAGATATATAACAACTATTAACATATAGAAGGTACACACCCACACACATACTGCGGAGCATTTCGAAAAGGGGACTATCGTGAGATCCTTGATCAACATTTTATTCTAGAATTATGTAGCATAAAATTGCAAAAATCCTTTGAAAAATATGTTTATTGAAAAAGATTTTTAGGAGCATACATTGTGTACATATTTGAAGATAATGTAGAACGCTTAAACATATATATTACACATATGCTACTTTATGTGTTACATTATAGGTTGATTCTGTAATAGTATGTATGTACATACAATGTCATATACAATATGAAAGATGTTAATGTGTTTATAAAGTTAATTTACACAGAAAATACACATATAAATTTAAACTGATTGAGTGTCGCTATACGGGGATTCCCATCTGCCAAAATATCTAATACTGGAATCACTCAGATTACAAAAGGATTTTGCTATTTTCGTAAGGTCCAGTCAATTTAACCTTTCTTTCATCACATGCGAAACAATGAAATTGTTCATGTCTTTCTGGGACATTGTGCTGAGCACACAAGTCTTGATTCTCTTAAGTACTCTCTGAGGTGGCTGGTGCTGTAAGGTAAATCCCCAAGAGCTTCTTTGATTCCTCGAACAAGCTGCTGGGTATTCCATCAGAACATAAGATTGTTGTAAGTGTTGAGAGTCTAGTCACCTGTTTGATGTTCTTGGGGATGACATCTATCAACAGCGATAGCCCTAACTTCAACTAGAACAAATTTACGTTATCACCGTAGAGATCTATAATATGCAACGGTATCTGGAATACTGACTTCTTCGGAACTGTTGCTTGCGCTGCTAAAGAGCTGCCGGATGCCTGGCTGATTAAATCGTAACTCAATTTCTCGGATTTAATCAAATCCAGCACCTTGAAATAAATCGATTTGAAGAAATCCTTCAGGCTATTATTTAGTTATAATGCATAGGAAACTAAAAAAACTTATGCTTGTTTTTAATGCAAAATTATACATGTTGTACAAAAAGCGGATATGGAGCTGAAAAATCAATGTGTTAATGAAAAATTTGCTGAAGTATTGTATATACAAATTTTAAGTATATATTATGTTAGTATATAGCACTTTTCTGTGGCCTGGACGCATTTGATATGGCCTTATCAGCATTTGATCTGTTAAAATATGCGATTTTAATTCAAATCTCGCCGTCTCTATTTGATCTGACGTCGACACATGTGTTTTGTCCCAGTCTATATTATACGATCGGGAAAACTTACAAATTGTATGTACAGAAATGTGTATTTGTTTAATTAATTTAAATTTGAAATAGTATGTAACTATGGGGAAGATTAGTATCTATCTTATACCTGGAAGTATAACTTGCCGTTATTTTTATAGCAGATAGATAAACACTATCGATATTTTCTATAGCAATCAACTATACTTTTCATTTATTTTCTATAGTTAATAAGTAATCACTATAATTTGTAAATATAATTTACCTTATAATTCATTAAAGACTAGTATCTATATCGCTGTGTAGATGTTTTCAACAGATGAAAGATCTTACGAGTATGTTTGCAATGGGGATATATTGTTTTAAACTATGTTGTTTCAACACTGTTTACCTATATATACAGTGTTTTTGGTATGTTTTGCTTTTTACTTCGACAAACGGTCAATTGTTTGTTTTAAAATCTATTTTATTTATACTAAAAATAAGTGTAAAAATATTGATGTATATATGAATATTAAAATCATATACCTAATGTGAATAATGGTTCAAATACCTAAGGAGTGAAGATATAGGCGATAATATAATTATTTCTGAGTAGTTCCATTTATGTGTGTGTTTGGAAATAATAATCTATAGTGCCCTATATAATATTAATATTGACTTTAACTAAATTTTAATATAGTCTACAAGTTGGTACCTGTACATACAAATTTAATTTTCTATTCAATTATTAGTTTGCCCATAACAATTTCACAGTAATATAACACAGAGATTAGCTTCTGGCAGCTAAGTATGGTAAGCAGGTCGATAGAAATACATCGTTAGTCAATTAGAATGTGACTGCCAATATTCTGCAGAGTGACAGGTCTCCCTTATAATGTTCCTAGTATCATCTCACTTTGCCAAATGTCTCGCATCTCGCTTTATTCAATGTAATCTTATCTCATTTCATCTTGTCTCATGTCATCTTATTTTGCCCATTGTGTCGTCTAATTACCGCTTTAACGTGCTACATTTTAATTTGCCTTTTTAATATGTTGTTCAAATGGATGAACTATTTAAAATACACATTATGAATTAAAATATCATACTTTTGTTGTAAAATAGGCATGTGCAAGCAGTGCGTGATAAAACTTGTTTAAAATTATTAAGAATTGGATGAAATTAGATACTAAAGCACGTTTAACCGTTCGGTATAAAAAATCGCCTCCGCGTATTGATTTGATAAATTCTATTTTCGTTTCGATTAAATACAGAGGGAACAACTATATATTATATCAATTTGAGTTTTGCTCGATTATGCAGTCACACTATATTGATTCGGATTTGATAAAGGCAAAGTGATACAGTTGTGGAAAGCGAAATTAAACTAATCTGACGTAAAATGGGGTCGCGCAATCCGATTAATGTTAAACAATGAAAAGGCGACGTGATACGTATAACCCGTTGACTTTCATTGGGATTTAAATCCGTGATGATGAAATATAAGCTAATTAATGCATAATCGACCACTGAATAAGCATGTCGAGAAGTAAATAAAAAAAGAAGAACAATATTCCATGGAAGACACTGTTGCCTGTAGTGAATCTCTTCAACTAAAGTCATCATCTGTGTGGACCCACGTATCTTTTAGATAAAAACTTTCTTTTTTTATTTAAGCACAATAAACTGTATCATGTTTTACATTTTTAAAGTTATCATTATCAATAATATACATAGATTTATTTTTCTTCTATTAACATTCAAATTGATTTTGAACTTCCAGAAAAGAAAATGTAACGATAATTCTCAAGGATCACAGTGCGGGATTTCATCTTCCAGTTACGTCAGTTCCCCATAAGGATATTGTAAGCTCTAATCCTTATTATTATTATACTTATATTATTGATTTCATAATAGGATGTATACGTTATATCTAAAACAAAATACTACATGGTTGCAGATAAAATCACATGTATTTTTGAAGATTTTATGTGGTACCTACTATATTTTATTCATACCACAAAAAATAGTCATAATTTATATTTCGATTATATATTGTATATCATACAAAAATAGAGAAATTGTATGTGAAATCTGTTCACAGAAACGGCGAAGTTATTACCAAATTCTAAAATAAATAATTGTGGTTTTTCTAAATAATAAGTCACGATATTTTTCACAAATAAATACTTATGCGATCTAGCTTTATATCGTCAACAATTCGTGTGCATTTCTAATATATTTTCTTCCACAGAGCTATAAATATACAAAGACAATAACAAAGACATAACAATAACTATAAGACTTGATGTATTATGCAACAGATTAGAGCTTACAGAAATATCGCATACAAAATATCGATTATATAATCAGAATATATTGTAAACAGGCTAGAAAGGAAATAATAGATGGGATATTTTTATAAAACTATTTTTAAATCTTAGAAGCTAGTTCCTAAAACATATAAAACGTATTCCGATTGTTTAAAAAAATTGCTGAAATGGTATACGATTATATTATACAAGTTTTTAGAAAACTTATAAAATTTTATTTGTAATGCAAATAAAACTATTTGAAAACACCATTTGAAAACTATTTAGAATTCAATTCTGAAATGGCTTTTAGTTTACTGTATAGTGCCATCAAAATTCTACCATCTGTCAAATTTGATGTTTATATTACTGACCTTAAGTTTAAATACTAAAGCTTACTACAATATACACAGGTCAAATATTCTGTTATTAATGTCATGATTCGAACTAAATTTTAGCTAGACATACATATTATAAGATTAGAAAAAATATATAGAAAAAATTTCTTCAGTGTCAGTGCTTTAAACAAACCTTTTGAATTAAAGTTAAAAATACGATTCGAAAATCTGATCCTTCAATTTCACACTTCTTGTACTTTATTACAAGTATAAATGACTTGTTCAGAAACCTCACTACAGCGTAATGTTGTGCTAGCACTGATTGCGTTAACCGCCAACATTGGTGAAGGAAAATTATACAGAAGAAGAGTGTAAGACACATTTATTTGGAGAGAAGAAGCCAAACTTTGCGTCATAATACAGTCGAATATTTTAGGATGATTTTTCATCACATTTAATTATATATAAATGTATTCTAATATTAAACACATAATTAGTTATTTGCTAGGTATACATAAAGTCACAATCAAAGACAGAATAATCATAGTATTTTCGCTCAAATCTTTGTGAATACCAATTTTCCCTCTTCTCAGCCTACTCCCCATTATGAATAATATGAATAATACATATTACATTATGATATAATATGCTATATCATGAAGTAGATGATCTCTCCTCGTATATAAGGATTTTGGAACAAATGGCCGCATAAACACTTGAGATGATATCCCGTAAATATACATAAAAATTAAGCATTCTTCATTATTTCAAAAAATAAAAATGTCATAGAATGAGAACCTTAAAATTGACATGACAAATTGAAAACACTACCTTTAATCGGGTGATATTACTCGTTTTTTCTACCAAAGCTATAATAACCAAAACGGTTGAATGCAGGTAACTACTCATCGTTGTAAACATTGAGGAACGTGAAAGTTCCTTTTAGATATTCCAGGTGAACTAATTGAGTAAATTTGAGTTGTAAGTACATACAATTATATGATATAGGAACAATTTAGAAAAACTCAAAGAGTGCAAATTGATTATTTATTGCGGTTTATTATTTTATGAATGAAATATAATATGTATATTTATTTAGACAGGTACTAAATATTATTCCTTTTACTAACATTTGTAAAACAATTATCTTTTATTTAAGTTAAATATTTAAAACTCTAAATCAAAAAATGTACCTACAAATTATTAAAAAGTAAGAAGACTATATAGCTGAATACTAAATTATATGCGGGTGTATATCCCAATTTCATAGAAAATATCTCCTCTATTCCAACAACAAAAATGTAACAATTCAGTTTAACGTCATATAGTACATTCTTACATAGTACATTAGTCTGTGGTAGTCGTGGATGCATGAATCTGTACTTGTCTCTACAATTTAATTGTATTTCTATTTAAGATTCTTTACTATAGCTCTGACGCTAACTTTCATTTTATCTTGAAACACAGAGTCGACAATTGGAAGCTAGTCGAAATCATCGATTATCAATGATCCACCTGACTGGTCTGACATCGGGCTTCCATCTGCTACCCACACACGCAGTGACGTGGTCGCGATTCGAGGAATTTCATCCGGGAGCGTGCGCCTGTCATTTCCACACAGCTCTCTCACAGAGTAGTGATAATGGTCCTCGGTACTTTATCAGAGGATCCATTCACAGAACCTACACTGAACATTTGGAAGCTATCCTAAACAGTATTTTATTAAAGTGACGTCTTGAAAGTTATGAAATATAGTTACAAGATATTGGAGCATAAGATTTTAGTGTTACATGTTCTATTGTGATTAAATATATATCACACTCAATTATGCTTTTAAAATATTGAATAACTGTATTGGCCCCTATAATGTGTATATTTAATATCTAGATAAATAGGCACTTATATGTTCATTATAAAATTTAGCACAATATTTGTCTTCAAACAATATTATTATGTTAGTATATAACACTATACAATGAAATTCACTTTTATTACAAATCTTTTATATTCAAATAATAAACTTTCTTTTACATAATTATATTTATATAAATCCTTTTATTATGACTTTTAAAAAGTTCTGCCATTATAATTATTACCAATTGAAGAGATATTATGAATGGCATTATGCACAAATAAAATTATTGGAAACGAAACACTGATCGTTACAATGTGATAACATCTATTTTGCTAGTACTTGATTAGCAAATTGATGTACAACAGGGACGTCAGAATCACTATATCACTCGGTGTAGTACTTTTTAGGCATTAATAAAAAATAGTTTTCTACAAAACATTATTTAAAGGCATTATACATTAGTATACGGTTATCCCCCCCCCCTCCACTACACACACCCAGCTTCTTATCTCTGCGCAGATACATAAAGACTGGAAAAACGTAAGAATAGCAACAGACAGTCTATCTACTATTCAGAGTCTACAAAGCATAAAATGGTCATCTAACCACAACTTACTAACGGAAATCAACAGCAAGATATAAGGCTTAAGTAAATAAGTCAAAAGAATTACCATCGCATGTATTCCTAGTCACTGTGGTATATTAGGGAATGACGAAGCAGATAGCGAAGCAGATCTTGGAAGCAAGAAGGACCAGAAAGGTGTTGGGTGGCTACTAGACGTAGTAAAATCTAGATGCAAAAAGTGAACAATAAGGAAGAGTTCACCCAGAAAATATTGGAGAAGAAATTGGAAACATCAAGACTGACTCTGAAAAAGGTCTGAACAAAAAGACAAAACCAGCTTCAGAAGATTCAGAACAGGCCATTCAACGAAACTACGAACATACAGGAAAAGAATTGACCTAGAATAAGACGAGTTATGTAGACTATGCAATGAATCCCCGGAATTCACCGAACATGGACTACTTCAATCTCCCAACCTAGAAACATCAGAAGAAATGAAGGAATTAACGACATCAAGCAACTAACAACCAAACCTACATGGGTAAGAATATGTGGGACAAGTTTAAGTCCCTGGTGAACCAGACATCGTATAGATAAGTAAACAACAACAGTCACTTGCACGTACCAGACTATGTGCCGCCCCATACTGGAATATGGGTCTCCAGCCTGGATCCCCTGGATCTCTGGTTTCCAATTTGAAAAACTTGAGAAATTCCAACTCAAAGCCTCCCGCAGCATTACAGGCCTCCTGACGAGCACCCCAACCGAAGCAGTAGTGGCAGAGTCTAACCTTCCATCTCTC
>JAYRBW010089404.1:0-21669 GCA_036023295.1 Invenusta paracnida
TCTATCATGGAGATGCGCTTCTATTAGAGGCTGCGCTTCTATTTGAGGCTGCGCTTTTAATAGAGTAAATACGGTACTCGACAAGCAAGTATTACGTTGTATTTAACGACATAACTATGTATGTATATAGGAAAATTTAGCTATGCTAATATATAAATAGGTAAATATGATTCAATTAAACAATAGTTGTTCATAAAATTAATCAAGCTGTAACAATATTCTTGAAGAGAATGAGATACCATTCTCGAGTTATATTTTCTCAACTATTTATCACTTTATAGTGTCTGTTAGACCATTCGCTGAAACAGACTGTTAATTGATATATTGATAGGTAATTAGCAATTAAACTGCACAATAAATATCATATTGTAGATTACATATATGATATAAAACATTAAGGTTATGCACACACATAATCTGTAATTTACGAAAAATGATTTTATAAGTAAATTTGCACATTTATAAATAGGTATACATTTCATTTAAGAAAAAATTGTGTTGGTATATTATGTTGATAGTCTAAATATATGTAATACATTAAAATATGATTTGAATTGGGTATCAAGGTACTCGATATTGTAATTAACCGGCAATTCGGGATTACATATTCGATTGATAAATATATCGCATAATAATGATAATGCTATTTTAAACATTAAACGTAAATTATAGATCAGATATTTATTGGGTATAATATGTGTAAACGATTACAATATATGTATATACATTTTTCCGGTATATGTATCACAAAAGTGCAAATAATCAGATCCTGTAAAATAAATAACAGGACAAATAACACCTCAAATATACAGATAACTAAATTTGATAGTGTAAACACGCGTAGGTACTATATAATTACAATTTTACCGGTTCATACTCGATGCATTTAGTGTAACATGTTTCGTTTCTGCGCATATAAAATTGAGAACATGAGATGTAAGAACTATAAATGGAATCTACACTATATATTTCTGAAAATACATGTCATGAAGAGGTCACAATGTTATACAATAATAGTATAATGTTCATGTAATTATCTGTATAATTATATATGCTCTATATGTAATTATAAGTACCACACGTATGTTTTATAAAAAATAGCTCTAGATAAGGTTCAACTTACCGGCATTCCAATATGTCCAATTTGGCCTTTAACACCTTTATCTCCCTGAAAGTGGAAGACAGATATTTTAGAAATATGTGCGCATTGGTAGAATTAACTACATAATATTTTATACAATATTTCCTTATAGTTTACCAAGTAGGCAACTTCACATGTTTTCAAAATACATACCCACATAACATACACAATTACCTAAGAGTTAGTGGGTAAATCTATACTTACTTATTCTTTTCTAAATAAGATAACACATAGAACATTTTTTTATAATTATTCGTTCATGGAATATTTTAACTATTTAATAGGTTATAAAACTAAATGTTTGGATTATATGTATAGTTGTTGAATATCGCTAGAGTATTAAATTAACTATAAAATCTTTAATTTACAACTATAAATATTAGGTAAAATGTTTGTTATTATCCCGTGATTAAACTGTTCTTTAAAATTAAAACAGATTGTCATAAATATACATTATTTAATCAAAAATGTATTTGACCCTCGCAATTCTCACAAAGTTTTAAAATTATAAATATTCAATATTTATATATATGAACCATTACAGACATGGTTTACAAACTATGACCTACAAGTCGAAAATAGCAACAAAAAATGTCACTACATTATACAAATAAAAAACAGAAAAAACTGTATTTAGATTTCAGAGTATCAATTTAATAATTAACAATATGAAATGTTATTAATCTTAGTTGGTTTGTGCATAACCATACAATAAATTAATCTCGCAAATAATTCATTTACCATAGGTCCAGCAACTCCAGGAGTTCCTGAATCACCCTGAAATCAAATAATACATATAATATATTTGAATTTATCAATTAAAACAAATTCGTTTAAATACAAAACTAAAACATCATATTTTGATGTTAAATACACTCTGTTGCATAATATAATAAAACAACATACATATGCAGCAAATTTTCGTGAAGATCGAAAAATAAAAGATTCACATATATAATCAATATTTTCTTAAAATAATTAGAATTTTAAATTTTTATCAAATAATTCAATTTGATTTTTTAATTTCATCATTTTTGTAGAATAGTGCTGGGTAACATCATAACATCATCAAAATATTTTAAACATTTTAATAATCATATTTAACATGACTTGAATATAAAAATCAAAGCAATTTCAAACAGATTAGAGGCGAGGAAATATGACCCTATCACAAATGTTTGTATCCGGAGAATAAGCTGGCTACTTAATGAGTTTCACATTCTTGGGATTTAGAAATGGGATGGTTGCTTGAGCTGTTGTATGCGGGGTAGTGTTTGTAATGGATGAGGTGATGTTTTATATTAGTAGTGCTGGTAGTTCTGAGTCATCGAAAATGCTCGCCTGTTTATCCTAGAAAGTATGTTTGTGTGTTCCTACGTTCATACTACGCTACGTTCATACTCGTATATTGACGTAGTAACATAGACTCTATTAAAAAATATATCTGTCGAACATTTCATGATGCAAAATTCGTAATGCTGCATGATTAGGTAGGTACCTATATAAATAATCTATGACGTTATATATGGCGGACAAAGTGGGTCAAAACGAAAATCATAAAAAACGTACATATTCCTTTATATGTTGTACATAAGTAGTAATAAGTGCTGATAATATCCAATATTAACAGAAAATAAGAATAACACTGGATATTCTATAATATGTATAGATAAACGTGAATATGTAAACATAATTTGATTTATGTAGAGATAATCAGAAATAACAGTTAATATTCTTGATTATGTACACACATAACTCTGATTATCTCTCTACATAATCAAAAATATCAACTATAATTTCTGATTATCTCTACATAAATAAAATTATGTCGACATATTCACGTTTATCTATACAAATTATAGAATATCCAGTGTTCTTCCTATTTTTCTGTTGTTATTGGAGATTATCAACACATATTACTGATTATGTACAACATATGAAGGAATATGTACGTTTTTAAATGATTTTCGTTATGACCCCCTTCGTCCGCTATAGTTATATCTACATACACTACATTATAATTATATACATGACTAATTTTCAAATTCAAATAACTTTTACGAAATATACTAGTTTTCAATTTAAATAAATTCTAGAGAATTCACTGCTTTTCAATTCAAATATATTCTATATATGTATAAATCGATACGGACCTATAATCCAAATATACATAGTTAATTATTTTAGATTAAATTATAAGCAATGCCTACAGTATAAGCATTGCTTCCTTAATTGACGACTGCGCAATAATACATAACTAATAATTTATACGTATAATTATATTGATCTAAATTCAACTGTTGTCAATTAATTTCTAATTTGAATAAACACAATTTAGGTTACTTAGTGTGTATAATTTGATTGACAATCAAGTTAAGTAAGTACTTTACTATATAACATCTTCCTATGAACTAAGATTTAGACTAACAAGGGTATATGTACTCGTATATGATATTGTTATGGTTCCAAATATCCACAACATGAAGTATACAGTAATAAATATCTACAAGCACCCATAAAACTTATCATCATGACCTACGATGTTTCGGCTCACACCTATGTATAGTCCTTAGATCTCTCGACAGTCTACCTATAATATAAACTAATAATTCTGTCATCAAGATGAAGAAACTCGATCTTAAATTATCAATCGAAATAAACTCTCTGTATACAAGTAAAATATTCATATCGATAAAAAGACTATCTGCGGTAACCTCTGGGCAGATTGCACAATACTGTCTGCGGAAACAGATCATAAATGTTCGTCTAACGTTTTCGTTAATTTAATCACGTCATCATAAGTCTCTTGTAACGTGCACAAGATAATTTACAGGTTATAGCAAATTTAAATATGTATATTAAGTTTCAATAGTGTCGTGTATGTACTATTAAACAAAAGTCGTTCGTCATGAACGATTTATATATATAATGCAGATATACAGATATTGTAGGTACATATAATATTATGGCTAATTTGTTATTATTTATTTTCAAGCATACATAATTATACACATACCAGTACAAATTATCATACCGTATGCAGATAAAGGTTACAGTCTATATGTGTGTTAATATTTTAATATTCTATGTGAAATATCCGCATAGTAATATTTACAAAAAAATCTAAAAAATATTATCAAACTATAATTCTGAATATATAGAAAATATAGATTTCAATCTTACATGTCAAGTTTTTCTCAAATATTCACTTATTATGTCAACAATTGTATTTATTGTTAAACATTTTAATTATAAATTATTTAACAGTTGTTTAAGTTTTTAGCTGTATGGTTGACGTTTTGTATAAACAATAAATAAAAATAAATGTTTTTTTTTATATCTTAATAAACATTTTTTAATATTTTACTTCACTCTATTTTTCGCACATTATTAAATATATTTGATTAATTTCGGTATATCCATTTAAGAAATTAAAAAAAACGAGTTACTTTATTGAACTATGTGTTATTCAAAATTATTTTATATTTGAAATATATATGTATATTATAATTTTGGTTTGAAATTATTTAGTATACTGTAGGGTAAAAACTTTCCAAAAATGTAAAGTATATTGATTATGTGTAATAATGCTCATGTGGCAACTAATAAAAATAATACTGAAATTTGAAAACTTTAAAAAGTATAATATACCTAGATAAGGTAGATGAAAATTTCAAATCAATTCAAGAATAAATAAACAAGCTAAAACTAGGTAAATAATACAAAAAATATCAATGTTATACACTTAAACTAATAGAACAGTAAACATGATAATAATTAATAGCAATCGTATTTTTATTAATAGCATGCATGAGCATATGTACCGTTCGAGGCACTCGGATAATAACTTACAAAAATATCCCGCTATTGATACTATACAAATTCTAGGCCACTATCATGCCATGTAGTATATCTAGAATTTGTATAAGTATGTAAAAAATAAATATATACTTTCTATATATGTTTTTAATATTTCCAATGTCATGGAGCTTAGATAATTAGTTTTAAAGTTTATAAATTGACAATTATAAAATATTCTTAAGGATTTCACGTTCAACGGTTCAGTGCAGTTAGTTAGTAAATCTTTCAGATCTCTTATTAGCTAATAAAATTGCTATTAAATATATTGTTCGCAATACAAGTTACCGTTGATTACCGTCACAGTCTCCTTATCGAGTAAGAAAAAACTTTTATACACTACAAAACCACTTTTAATAACAGCACTAATAAATGAATTTCTCAATACATGACTAAAGCCAGCTCATTTGACTTTTAACTTCAGCGAACTAGAGAATTTCAATATCTATGGCACACTGCGCTGAACGTTGAACATTCGCTGAAAATTCATAATTATGTGTACATAATAATATTAGCTTTATTGTACATTTTTTTAAATATAATTTGTGTATAATTTCTAAATGATATGTTTGATAAAAACATTCTTAAATATAAACTCAAAACGAAATTGTGTTGAAAAATATTCTTAAACTCTATTTTGACAATATTTTATTTTTCAAACAAAAAATAAATTAAATATTTTTATCGTCAAAATTGGCAAAAAGTTGGTTAGCTAATCAAAAATAAATTAATTCACAATATTCACATAACACAATACATTATGCAGATTCGTTCAAACCTTAAAATAAGTGAAATAAAAAGGTTAGCTTTGATTTTTAAAATGTTTATTATTCTTGTTTGTTTGATTGAAAATTGAATAAAAAAGAAATTTTCATTATAAGTAATTTGCTAACTAAAGTAAAGATATTTGGTTAGCAAATTCCTTAGAATGAAAATTTCTTTTACATTCAATTTTTCAATCAAACAAACAAGAATATAATAAACATTTAAAAAATCAAAGCTAACCGTTTTATTTCACTTATTTTAAGGTTTGAAGGAATCTATGTTATATTGTGTTATGTACATATTGTGAATTATTTATTTTTGAATAGCTAACCAACTTTTGGCCATTTTTAGAGATAAAAATATTTACTATATTTATAAGTTACAGCATTAAAAACGCAGAATAGACTGAAACACGTGCTTAAGAAACTAGCATTAACAGATACATTTTAATATACACAATATAGATCGTTTTGATAAATAGAGCTAGTAACAAAAGTACTACAAATGTTTCGTTTTAGTTAGTTTTAAAATGCAATTTTAATAAAGATATCCAGATATTTAATCTTCGTATTTAAGAACTACTTCATTCTTAAAATAATCGCCTAATGAAAGTGAACGTGATGGATGAACGTGATAAACAATAAAGGTACTGGACAATTTATTGGAGTAACATGAATGGAAATAGTGTATAAATATAAACTGAATTGATTAATTAAGTAAGTTATTGTTATCAAATATGAATATTGATAATACATAATATTAAAACATTGATAATTAAAATATTTTAATTAAAATGTTACCCCCCTTATACACATCCCTTTGACATAATCATATTTTACAGAAATACCCAAAAATCCAATTGCATTTCTACATTTTACATAATATATTCCTTCGGATTATTCTTTCGTCAGGTCTATGGTATATATTCTTATTTATTCTGTATTTATTCTTCTAATATTTTTCTAAATCTGTTTCATGAACCATACATTTTGTGCGATTTAAAAATACATATATCTAATTGTTTTTCATAAGGTATTTTGTAAATATTTTAATTCATTTTCTCTATATGTTTAAAATATTTATAACATTAACCTCTTTATTACGGCGTGGGACCAACGTGGTTCCAAGGTACAGTGAATTTTTTTTTTAAATATAAAATCATCACTAACAAATTACTTAATATATATAATTTTTGTATTTTATGGAATTAACACATTTACATTGAATTTTGTAATAGTATAATAAAATAAAGCATTATATAAATAAAATTTTATTTGTATTTATTGTATCTTTTAAACCATGGATTCCATATTCTCTAGATAAATAACGACTTGTTTCTGCTCCATTTTCCACAAGTTTTAATAGAATTTAACTGGCTTTATTTCTCTTTGCAAGGTTTAGACAGTTTATCTATAGAGGTCAGATTATTGTTTTGCTCACCGTATCTAGAGATGACATATTTTTTTAATAACACTACTTACATTTTACAGCTTAACACGTGTACATACATAGCTTTCTGTCTATTGAAATAAGATTGTCTTGGCTGTTCCTTCGTTTTATATATAAGCCCGATTATTTGTGTTCGGCTTAGGCGGATAAATAAACTAGTGTATATTATTTCAGTCACTATTTTCTTGGTGCCTTTAGGGATCCCATTGTTAAAATTGAATTTGTATATTTTATATTTAGTAAATTATTCGTAGGTAATATAATGTATTATAACACATTGTATCTAAATGAAGTATAAAGCGTAAATAAAAGCAAATATGTATTGTAAACGCTGGTTTATATCGGT
The DNA here is from genome assembly GCA_036023295.1 of Invenusta paracnida. Classification (NCBI taxonomy): domain Eukaryota; kingdom Metazoa; phylum Platyhelminthes; order Proseriata; family Coelogynoporidae; genus Invenusta; species Invenusta paracnida. The sequence goes on from JAYRBW010089404.1 coordinate 7,560, forward strand.
TTTCTTTGTCAAGTATAATATTATTGATGAGATCTCATTCATTTTACAATAAGCAACTTTATATTTATAATTTTACCACATTGTAGTCTTAAATATTATTTTTCTTTATATCATAATGGTCATTGATTGCCCTAATGATTACATTATTGTATGCGTTGTTACCATTTTATTTTTAGTTCTAATGAGGATCCATATAATTTAAGATTTTTATAATTGTATACATTATGAGAAAATATTAACATTTGTTGGCATAATTATTTTTTTAAATTATACTTCAAAAATTATACTATTCCCTGTGATTTGTATAGCATACTTTCATTGGCATCTACTTGGCCCGATATTATTATTACTTGTACATATGCTTAATCTATATTCTTATATATATGAACATAATGTGTGTACATATTTATATCATATTGCCTATACAATACACATTTATTTTAATCATATTTTGATTGTTATAATATGTATTATTTGATATTTTAATACGCTTTATTTTTCTAGGTATAATTTTACACATAGAATCCTTAATGTATTTTCCTCTACATTCCTTTAGGTATTTTCTTTTAGGGTCCTTTAGGATGGCCTTTAGGATCCTAGAGAATCTCGTAAAATATTACACATAGAATCCTAGATAAGACTTTAGGTTCCTCTAGTTTCCTTTAGAGTTTTCGTAGTTTTTTGTTAAGGATCCTTTAGGATTTTTTGACGGGAATAATCATTTTGGTTATTCTATATAACTATTAACGTCTAGTTCAAATGTTGCATTAAAAAGTTATTCTAACATCATGTATCAAAAATGTATTTTGAACGTAATTATTATTTTCTTTTAAATTACAATGTTCTATATATAGTATATTTTAAGCTGTGCAGATTGCAAAGATATATTTTTAAACATGCTTAAATAAGATCTAAATATTTTTTGGTTTATTGACAGAATCATACCTTTACGGAGTCACCCTTTAACCCCTTGGGACCCTGAAAATATATAAGGAATATTTTTGTTAAATAAATTATATCAATGCTAAGCAGTATATAAAACAACAACGCAAAGCCATTAATTGAACTCATTCACATTTTACGGTATAAGAATTGCATTATATAATCTAATTTTGTGTTTTAGAGCATACGAATAGTGCGTTTAATATAAAGAATTCAATAAGTCTAAATATTCATATGTTCATGAATTTAGCAGCTACTCAGTTGACATATATAACTGCATCATGTACTCGAATACTCTTTGATCGCAGTGTCGCTAATTTATTATGGATAAATTTAGTAAAATTATATTCAGTTAACGTTAATGTAGATTGTCGGGTATAGGATAGAAAAATTATTGGATGGAATGAGAAACCTGATTTTACTCGAATAAATCGAACGAAATTAAAAAACGAAGAAAAGACCACAGTAAAAAATTATAACAAATAAATTGAGACCTTTCGTTTAGTCTATATTAAACTATATCAATCAAAAGACAGGCAAACAACGCGTACAAGACTACAAATACAACATACATTTAGACATTAAAAACCCAAAGAAAGGGTTGAGAAAGATTCAAAGAAGAGAGATTGAGGGCATTAATTACAGATTTAGATGTCAAATTATTAATATTAAAAAGCCGGCTTTAAGATTAAGATTAAGATTAAGATATATTATAATTACATTTAATAAGAGCTGCTACAACGATGTACCAAACTTTAACATGATTACAATTACAAATAAAATTAGAAGCAGAGAAATCGATTGTGTGGCTATAAGTGGATTTCCATTATGTCAGATCTATCCTTTAATTTATTAATAGCATAAATAAATAAATTTTACATTATGTGTTTTATATTATACAATATTATTATTTGGTCTCCTATTATGTTATATAACGCACTCGTAAAAATAATTGTAATAAAATTCTAAATTTATCTTGTATTTATAGTCCTATGCACGTTGTCTTCCTTTCTTTTATTTGCATTGATAATGGTAGAGACTAACCAAAACGTCTCAATATATTTATTATTATTTTTACTGAGTTTTTTCTTTGTGATAAACACTGGCATTCGTGTTTTTACAATTTTTTATACATGTACATATTTACTTGAAAAAATATACAACTTTTATAAAACTTATTCGCTAAAACTTTCATATGCATAGAATAAAATATTATGTTTTCAAATTTATATATTAAGTTATAGCATCAAATCATAGAATAATAAAAGTCTGTTAAATTTCATCATGATCAGCATAATCTTTCCTTCATTAAATCAATTTTAAAATATTTATGAAAATAAATAAACGCTTATAATATAGTAATAATCGAACCAATACTATAATTAAAAACTATACTGAAATGCAATGCTTGGAAACTGTTAATAAACAAGAATACTTACCCTTGGTCCAGGCAACCCAGGTGGACCTGTTACCTGAAAATATATTATAGTAAAAGTAGATAAGTAGAATACACATAATTCCATTAAAACTTTTAAACATGCAAGGAAAAATTTAGTCAATTTAAAATAATATTCTTCCGTTGATATAAAATCTTTTACAGAAATGTATCACAATCCCATATATTAGATCGGATTCGATGTTTCTCATTTTAAAGTAAAAAGTATTTAATCTATAAACATGCTATTTACACTTAAGTATGTAGTTATATGTATTTATATAATATGATACAAATATATTGTTATGAAATATAGCAGAAGAAACTTTAAGGAATGAGCACAGATGTATTACATTGTAAATCATTAAACAATTTATGCAGCAAAATATTGTACATACCACTTTTCCATCCACAGTTTTGACCTCACCTTGTGGACCCTGAAAATATTAAAACATATACATACACAATCATTACACAATCATAGTATTATAATACAAAAATAACAAAAGTTAGTTTTGGAAAGCAAATTTTAAACATTAAAATATAAAAAAACAATATTTTAAATTCGTTTTAAATTCTTAAATTAATTAATTTGCTTTTTAAACACAAATATCTAACTATAATGTGTGTCAAAACATAATATATAAAACGAAGAATTATCCAGTAAACCAGCTGCTGAAGCTTAAAAAATAATTAGCATTAAATTTAACAATACAACTAAAGAGAATAATATGTAATAAATATAATTTACACTAAAATCTTATAAAACTATAGGTAAAAATATAAAATAGTATTCACATAGTTAATAGAAAAATGTAGCCGAGAAGTTTTCTATACAAATTCAAAGAATTACAACAAATAACCAGGCTTTCTACAACTCTAGGCACATTTCGCTCACTTTTACCTTTCATAGTACGTCGTTCAGTGTCATTTTATGAGAAAAAAACGGAATAAGTAGAGGGAGGGATGGAGCAGAAACCAAACTTACTGGTGGTCCGGGCATGCCTACGGGTCCTCGTCTACCAATTTTACCTTCACTGCCTTTCTCTCCTGCGGGACCGTGGACTCCCTAAAAATTGTACAAAATGTGAACGTATGAGACTGCAACATTTAAGTGATTGGATAATGTCAAGTAAGCGATTATTTGTGTAGAAAGAATAGAAAGAATATATATAATAGAATATTCTTAAAGGTATGGTTTATTACTTTTTATTAGTCATTAAGTTAAATCTAAAACGTATCACAATTTCGTGTAAGAAATATGGCTTTATAAGGTTATTTAGATAATTTATAAAATATTACTCTCAAGCTGTATATAACGACACAACAAATATATTTAAAATATGGAAATCAAGATATATGTATATAATGTCGTTAGCACCAAATAAAGACATTAAAAATTAAGATGTCTTATTTAGCAAATACATGAACAATATTTAGGCATCACATTGTTTATATTCTTCTTGATATAATTTTCGCCACTTCTCGTCAAAAGAGTTTTGAGAATTTACAGAAGTCGATATCATCAACTTGATGACTAAATATGCGTTTATTTATATTTTATAAACTTTTAAATACAAGAAATTATATTTAACATTAATATTATTCAAATAATTATAATAAATAAGTGCTACTTACAAGTAATATACGATGAACTTAAATAAATAATTTAAAAAATAACTGTTATATTGTAAATATTATTGTAAAAGATATAGGTATTTAATAATAAAATGTGCAAAAAGAATTATAAAAAATGAATTTATTTTAATAATGGTAGCATTATGATTAACAAATAATCTCAATTGTTTCGAGAATCATATACTTTTAATAATATGCCATATGAATCTAATATGTTCCGCATATATATTGTGTGCTGTATAGCTAAAGTGTATTCTAGGGGAAATTTCCATTTGATTTCTATCTGAATATTCCTAAATGTAAAGTATGAATTATCAAATGACATTAGTAGACAAGTAGATATGGATTATTGTAGTTACCGGTGGACCAATTACACCAGTGGCTCCCTTCATACCGCTAACTCCAGACGGTCCCATTGAACCTGGAGGCCCCTGTAACCATGAAACGTGGGCGTATAATTAAATCGGGACGAAATAAACATAAGAGACAAGTATATACACATTTTAAACATACCTATTCTGACATATATTTGCAAATAGCCAGAACACGGACACATTTATAGAACATCAAAAAGAATCATGTATGCAAGCAACATTAGAAAATTATAATAATGAAAACCTAAAGAAAAAATACATTAAAGAAAAACATTAGCTATTCCAAATTTTCATATTATTCTATGTATGTATTCTTATAGAACATTCTATATTGATAATGGTTGATAAAATAAAATAGTTAGTAAACTTATTAAAATATTATAATTATCGTAATTATTATAATTAATTTAATTAGATTATTGCAGTATTAAACTATAACTAATATTTTCATGCTTACTTTTTTTAACGTCTCACACAGTATTATAGCTTCTAAAGAGTCTATATTACTTATAGTTGAGTAAATGTACCGGGGTTCGAACCCATTCGCACAGACTGCCATGCTTAATAAAAATAAGTTAGTAGTAATGAGCATTCTTTTTATGTCATTTTGTTTAGCTTAATTAAAATTAAGATAAATAAAAAAAAATACTATGTAACAGTATAGTTTATAATACTGGGACACACAATTTATAAAATTTATTATAGAATACAAAAAATTAAAATATAAAGTGGTAGGTACATATACTAAAAAGGAAAATTAACCACAGACATTTTATTTAAAAATATCTCATTATTATAATATTTTTGTTTCTTAGAGCGTTATAGTCAGTGTTGCATTTCTGTCAGTGTTACAAGCCTCAATTTAGTAGAAAAAACACAGAAGGAAAACATTACATAGTTAATATAATACAATATAATGTAGAACTTATGTAAATAAAAATAGATCATTTTGTCATAGAATATTATGTATCTTTATCACAAAAAACAGCGTACTGACAGTTTTTTTATTTTTTTAATAAACATTAATATTATTATTAATAGAATGTCATTGTTTTTTAAGAATTTTGGAAAATGAGAGTCACAATAACAGGCACCACCCAAGTGCACCAGTGCTAAATTTAAGTATTTATGATCGTATTTCATCTTTTGATCTCATTTTGTAATAAATATGAATTCCAAGGGACTAATACTAATTGTTATAAGTCATACCGGAAAAATTATCGTTTAAAAAATTACATTTTTATTAATTAAAACATGTTTTTATTAATTTAAACAAAAAACATAGCATATACAGTATAAACCATAAAAAAATTTACACTATCAAATTAGCAGTCAATTATTAAATATACATACCACATATAAACTAACAGCTTCAATAATTTTTCTAAATTCTAAAGCAACTGTTTATGCATAACTAGAAATGTGAAACGACCATTTTTCCAAATGACGTTATCATTTAGTACTAATAAAAAATGAAATCAAACTATACACTTTTTTCATTATTCTAATACTCAAAAAATGAATAGGTTACCTAAACTATAATGGCTTAAACCAAGATATTGATCTAAGATTAAGTAATATAAATTTTATATATAAGTGATGTTTTATAAAATTAGTTATTCTTCATTGTTAGAATTTCAAATAACAAATATCCATGTCTAAAATGTCTAATAATTAACATGTATGGAATATCATTTAAACACATTTTCAACATAAAATAACCTAAAAAGTGTAATAAACATGTTATGTATGTAGGTGGTAATATGAGTGTGAAATAGTCAATGATAGTCAATAGAAGGAGATCGAAAAATTATCAAAATGCACAAAACCATTGTGAGCCTCATTGAGAAACTTTATTGAACTGAATTAAAATTTAATTTGTTTAACTTTATGTAACTATGTTTAACTATATAAACTTTTGTGTAACGTGGTTAAATTACTCCTTATTTTACTTAACTTTCAGTATATTTTGTGCAACCCGTTTTAATGTGAGTACAAAGAGAGTTGAATTACGCGAGTTTTATGAAACTCGCCCGCGGTGTACTGTAGTATGCCAGGCCTCAATTTAGTATACCATGAACTCGCACAAGCTTCTTACCCTGAGTCCCTTGTCACCCTTTACTCCTTGAACTCCAGGCATGCCATTATAGCCCCGAGGTCCTGTGTATCCACGCTCCCCTTTGTCAGCTCGTCGACCCTGAAAAAGTTTGTAATATTATATTCATTTATAGAGTAGATCGTATAAACAATCTTTCTTAAATACTTAGATTTCTACAAAATTTTCTGTATTATATATATAAATAATTTTCATATTGGTACCTTTCGTCCCCGAGGTCCTCTTTCACCAAGTTCTCCTTTATGACCTTGATCACCCTAAAATAATTGTATAAAATAATTAGTGCTATAATATAATACTTACTATGTAAAATGTAGGAAAATAAAACATACACGAAAATAAACAAACTTATTTTAAAAGCTGTATTAAATGTGAAATAATCCGAAAATGGATGTAAATATTTATATTAGTAATAATATATTTCTTTATAATTTAAAAAATACAAGAGATAAACACTTAGTCCAAAAATATTTGAAACATAGTCCAAATATTAATTTTAAATGTATAAAATTTGTAAATAAAATCTATTTAAAAACTGTTTAAAAACTCAAATATATTTTAAAATAAAATTATTTTAAATTGTATTAGTATAATACTAAATTCATGTTTACTTTAGCACGATCTGTAAAACTACATACATATATACAGCTATTCTACTTAGCTTTAATAACTATAGCTACTAGTATCTCTCAAGCTAATTGCTGACGCTCTTATTATTACTTGTAATACTTATTCTGAACCATGTAATACCTTGTTGCGCATATTTTATGAACACAAATGTTAAATAAAATATTTTAGACAAACTACCCTCTAAAAAGCAGTTGAATGCAAAAAACTATGTATACTACTACTAACGCAAAAGGTCTAATAATTAGTCTATAAGTCTATAGTAACTGATTATTTATATAGTTTCAAAGATTATTTATATAGTTTCATAACTAGACTTGGATGTCATTCAATATTTTTTCTGGTTTAAATATCCCAACAAAACATATAGTATTTCTAATTTTGTTCTACTGGTTTCTTATCTATCTTGAAGTTAACAGCTGTATTATTCTTCTATATCACTAAGTCTCGCGTATACACGAGAGATGAACATCTGTATATTAGATTAAGTAATGTTTATGCAGAGAAAGCATACATCGGTTCGAACTTCGAGGCGCATATGTTTAGCAAGGTAAAATATGCAAGGTCAATATCGAATGTGGCAATACAGAATTGTATGACTGTCAACAAACTGATGAAATCTACGTTTCGTCGGATAAGGTGATTACATAACATTAACGAGATACATCAAAGTATACAATAATAATTTTTCAAATAAAAATTAATTCAATTTAAATTTATTAATACCAATATAAAAAACATAGCTTATATTTGCGTAACGCCTGTACACAAAGTATTAAAATGGGGAAAATGTTACAAAATATAAAAATTTACTCAAAATGCTGAAAATCAATAAAAATTATAATATGTATATATGTAGACTGAATTAAATAATATTAGAAGATTCTAACAGATTAACTTCGTTTAAAGTTCATATGAACTATAAATTGTAGGTATTTAATCTGAAAGTACTGCAGGAATATTTCAATTTTCCATAATACAAATAGCAAAATGGGTAAAATCATTCATTATTAGTTTTTCATTTCCTATATTTTTTAAATTTATACATTTTATGAAAATATAAGTCAGTCTTTCATTCATATATTTTCTAAAATGATGAATTGCTATTATGATATTACAATAGTTTTTATTATAAAACGAGCTTACATAATTTTTCCAATATCATATTTAATGCATTTAAAAATATATATAATACTATGTATGAATGTATACACCAAGATTTACACTTACATATATATGTATAATATCGCAATCTTATAATATAATACTTTATTTATATATATTCCACATAACCCTTTGTCCTATGTAATTCTATATTCTACAGTCCTATATTTCTATAATTCTATAGTTCTATATTATATATATTTTTTAAATCTGTTATTTTATCTAACTAAAAGCTTATATAAATTGAAATAATTATGTCTATAGTTACAAAAAATAAGTCTTTGATAGAATAATTGCATTAATTTTAAGATAGAAATTCTAATTTTAATATTTCCTATTAAAGGTTTCGTTCATAATATAATAAGGAAATTACATGTACTTCATTTTATCTTATGTATTTGATTGACCTACTTTTCCCCATAAATTAGGTCACTAACCTACCTTTAATCCAGGTGATCCGGGGGGGCCTGGTGGGCCCATCATCATTGATGAACCAGACAAATAAGCCGCCTCGCTGTTGGCATCATTCAGGTAACGATAGCTGTTGCGGTCACTGTACGGTCCCTGTAGGCAATCACATACATTGATATATGATTTATTTACTAATTTACTAGAATATATCTAAAAAATTTCCTAATATTATGTTGCTTTTAATTCCATTAATAAAAAAGAATCGTCTGATTTTTTAAATTCAATTCTACTTTAATTCTAATTTATATTATATATAATCAGATTTATATGATAATATGAAGAGAAAAACTTATAATAATACTCATTTATCCAAAAAGTAAAGAACCAAATAAATCTCTAAAATTTCATTTCGAAATTTGACTAGTTTACCCTATATAAAACATTAATATAGTATGTTTCGACGCATTCAATTTGTGCTTAGTTGCTTTTTATCAAAACATGTAATTGGATAAATAAATTCTGAATAATGTAGATTTATTTATTTTGTTTTGGCAGCAAAATAGAAAATAATTGTTGGAAATTGCCACAATTCATCATGTATTCTTTAAAAACTGTATCAAGAGACATAATAAAGGCTGCATATAATCGAAAACCACAATTTAGACAACGATATACAATGATATATCTGAAAGAAAATATTATTTTAAAAATACACGCGAATTAAACAATCATCATCTGTCAATCGTGGATTGTAGGCTTATTCTTAAAACCCAAGTCATTTCATCGGAAATAATTAAACCAAAGTCTAAATTCAAACAAAACAATGTCTATAAATTATTACACAATAATGCAGAATTTCAAAAGAAGTACTAGGTATATTATAATTAATGATGATTATGTCATAAGATTATATATTGGTAATAAAACCTAATTAAATAAAAAATAATTAACACAATAATGATTGTATACAATGAATACAAGTATATCTAAATTGTACCGCAATAAAACCGAAATCAAAATGTAAATCAAAATTTTGAGATGAAATATGTTTTTATATTCTATAAAACTAAATATACCTACACTATATGAGCATATGTATGCATATATATATATATGTGTGCTTAGTTTTATGTTAAACATTTACTAGTGTATATTTAATAGTGAAATATTTCAGAATTATGCATGTATGTAAAAGTAAATAACAATAAATTTGACATGTTTTATAGAAAGTTTAATGCTTTTTAATCATTTTAATATGAACAATTTAACAGTAAATTGTATTATTGTAATATTGTAAAATTTGAATAGCAGATAACACAAATATATAATAATAGCAATTTATATTTATTATATTAATTTCATAAATAGTTAGGGATATGAAATATAAAGGAAAAATGAAAGGAAATTAAAATAAATACAATAATCCCGGGTACCTAAATTTAGTTTATAAATTTATAACATTTTTGCAGAAGAAACATATAGAACATAGAAGTATATACCGAATTGAAAAAATACTGACATTATAAATTTACATCAAACACAGAATTTTATATAATTTCTCCTTTGAAGAAATTACTTCATCAAAGAAATCGTTAAATTTCTAACAAACATGAAAAGATTCAAATCGAATTTATCAGCTGAAAGACTAGAAAATAAATAAATCGGCAACATATTATCCTCGTGACCTGATCTCAGCTCACCCTAAGAACAAAAAATCATCCATTTAGGTTTCATAATCCAAGATTTCTGGTCAGAGAAATACATTCAAGTAAAGCGTGATAGTAGCATATGGACACGTGAATAAATACAAGATCTGTATATGTATAAGCACTGAAAGAACGGAAAATAGTGACCTCAATGAGCACTGCAGTCACGTCACAAACTGCAAGCTATAATAAGAAATTGAAATAGGAAAAGTAGACAAGATCGGGGGCTCAAGGCGAGAGTGGATGATTAGACAGATTGTTTACGCCGCTTTGAGTTCTCTTATATAGGAGAGAGGTATGGCGACCGCTTGTTAAGAAGTATAATATTATTGTCTCCGATGATCTGGACAAATTAACGCAAACTTTACTGACACAGGAAAGCGATTAGGAAGGAGGGACATTGATGTATCTTTGCATTTAGAGGAAAAAGAAGGCACACCGAGAAGAATGGAAAATTTCACGATTGATAAAGGTCAATAAAAAGTTAATAATACTTACCAGAGAGTTTATTAAGAAATTTATGTATTATATATATTAAATATAAATCTTATAAAATAATTAATATGGGAATTTTATAAGAAATAGCACACTATAATTAATATTAAGAAATTCTATAAGAATGCTATGCATAAAACAGTCTAACCGGGAAATATAAAAAGAATGGACGAGATAAAGAAAGAGAATTGAGACGATCGGTAAATAGGTTAAACTGAGATCTAAGAAGCGAACACTCACGCAGCCACGATGAGCATTACGATAATCATTAATCAATGTACACATCTTTCAATATGCTTAAAATGAGAATAATGTTACAAAAAACCATACAAACAGTATAATACACTTCGTGTATGTGATCTGGAATTTTCGGAAGTCAGCCAAATTAGTCATTAAGATATTTACTTGTTATATGTATGTATGTACAATAAATGATATTGCGGTTCAATTTGCATATATACATGTATACACGTATATATATGCAGTACATAATAAAAACAAAACAAGTTTGTATAATATATTCAATAAAAATTGAATTGAATTATATTATAAGTATAATATATATAATAATGAATTGAGCTTAATATATATATAAAATTATAGAAATAGGCATAGTAAAATTGTATATTTTATGAAATATACCATTGATTATACAAAATAATAATGTTTACTCACAACCTTTGAAAATTTCAATAAAAAATAAACATTTTTTAATCAGGGCAAATTAAACAGCATTCTTAATGAGTGCAGGAGATTGAACAATATAAAAATAATGTAAGCGATACGATAATTAAGAAAATTCAAGAGAAAATAGTTGTGATGAAGTATCTTCATTAGATTTGAAAATAATGTATTATTATTATTTGTATGCATTTTCCTTTAAATGTTATTATTAATGTATCAACTGTATATTTAACTCTATAAAAAATGACAATTAATTCATGTAATAGCTGAGGATCAGTTGCATTGTTTGTAGCATATTATACAACTACGGAAGTAATTTGGAAAACTATATTCAATAAAAATAATAAAACTTGGCACAAACTAGACGACATCAATTGCATCGATGGACTGCCAAACAAATGATTAAGATAAACATTCTTGAAATAATGTTCTGCTTATTCAACGAATACAAAAACACTGTATAGAATCTTTCGCAAAATTTCTAGGCAAATAGTGTGGGTGGTGTCTGTCTGAAAAAAAATTACTCCACATGTTTAATTAGAACTCAACTTTCATGAAAAATATGTTCGATGAAGGTCAAAAGTAATCTTCAAAGCCCTTCCCCCATGCAATACCGATATTTTGCAATCATTTGCGACAGTGCAAATTGCATCAGTATACAAGGTATTATAGAGACCTATCTAGGATGAATACCTTTGTCAATAAAGTTAAGGCAAATATTAGGTCTTTAAAGAAGTAAACAAAATTGTTTAGGTACACTATAACACGATACTCTATGATATTAGTGATTATATTGGTTCATCTTTCCGTCATAACAATCGTCGTATCCTAAAGTGAAAACGTAACTAAAAGTGTATACATATGCATTGGCATACCGTAAGCAATGTACATAATATGTAACGATAATAATACAAGACACCAACAATTTGACTCATTTTATATTATGACTCCTCTTGGAACAAAAAATTAACGGAATCACAGACTGAACGTAATAACCTAGCCAGCCAATGGTATACATAGGTTTCACATATCATATTAGCCAAAAAGTAGTTGAAGACTTAGAACACATTAAGTCGTTTAAGACGTTTAAAATATGATTATTTGTTTGTAACAGTTAAAATATGAATATTTGAGATAAATTCCATTTACACTATAAAAGCAGTTACCAGTATCCTAAGTCATTAAATTTAGCGTAAACTATTTTTTTGTATACATACTATATATGTATATATTGGGATATTTGTAAAAAATAAAGAGACATACTTGCAGCCGCGAATATATATATATATAAACATACATATGCCACATCTTCGACAATTTACAACAGTAGCGTAATAAAAGGTGTGTGGACTACATATTTGTTCTTTCTCTATCTCGCAATTTTGTAATGCTTAACAGTGCAATACATATATATTACCAATTGACTCATTAATTAGTAAGTCAATAAAATGCAAAATTGTGTACAAAATCTAGATTAGTGGACATTTTGGTGTCCAACATCATGCTAATATACTAATTAGTTTGCTAGTGAAGAAATAATTTGTTTTGATGGATATCATAACCCACCTATACGCCTAGATTTTGTCAGTAATATAAGATGTCGTTTTTACCTATTCACATATATAGAACGCCTCCATATTATTAGTAAATATATTTATTAATATATTAAATTTTCACAATGCTGATTTTGTAGGTGTAATATTATTTTTTAATTAAAAAGAATATATTTAAAATGTAAATATACAATTAACATACAAAATCATTACATTAAATTTTAATGAAATAATTTTAATAGATATTTTATTAGTATGTTCTTAGTTACATATCAATCGCAATTTATAATATTTACAGAATGTTATTATTTTTTATACTTATACATAATAACTGAAATATTTATAACATATAATAATATAATAATAATATAAATAATATTATTCATATTTTAATGTTTTTTATAGGCACATAGAAAATCTTTCACAAATAACATATACATTGATACATAAATATTAACGTGGAAAATACACATTAAAATGCGCAGAAAATTAAAATGAATTATGATCTTGTTTTATAATACATTATACGGATATCTGTAGTAATATTGTTATGCAGTATTTATTTATTCGTAAACAATTAAGGAGTATATCATTTGTTATGGAATAGATATTTTACTAATTTATTTTAGTGCTAAACAATACAATATATACATATTATTTTGGCAAGCGGATATTTCTTTTTTCAAATACATATATCCACGGCATTATTTAACGCATATAGGTAATGCATGAATATATTTTTTTAATCTTTATAAATAAATAATAATTTATTGTACCTATATGACTTTTTAATTTATGTAATATAGATATCTAAACCTTACTGATTTTTGTTTTAACTGCACTAGATCAAGTACTGTTTTAATAATTTCTTTTAATGTTTTATTCTAAAATATTCTATATAAATATTAAAAATTAAAGGTATCAGTATACTGATACCTTTAATTTTTAATATTTATATAGAATAT
>JAYRBW010089415.1:0-21665 GCA_036023295.1 Invenusta paracnida
ACTGTAAAACACCTACCACATAGCTGGGTGAGAAATTCATGATTGAAAAATAACATAGAAATTTATGTCTAAAACGATAATGATTTACTGTTGATAACGGGTACTTTATTTCGGCCATGACTGTATATGTATTTGTATATGTATAAATATATTTAAATTCTTAGTAATCGTTGCAAATGACTTTTTCTGTAATTAATTTATATAAAAGTCATATTATGTACTCAATAGAAAACAAAAAAATCAAACTAAACATATATTTAATTAATAATATATATATATGGATCTAACTATTTGGCAAACCAAACATTGTACATATAAATTGGAGTATATAAATAAAACATAGTTTAATGATAAATGTGTATGTATATTATAGTTTTCGTTTAATATAATATATAGTAGTCTATATAACTAAATGTATCAAAATAGTATTATTCGATTTTAAATAAATCTTCAAAACTTTAAATAAATTATTGTTCTCTTTATAATATAAATGTAATATTTACTTTAAATTAAACTTAATATATACACAGAGAAAAAACACATTATTTCCTCTATAATTTAAGTTGTGTAACTCTATATAACTTAAATGTACATAAAGGTCTAATTTATATTTTAGGTAATTTTAAATATACGTTTTAAATTCCTAACTTTTAATTCGGACATAAAAGAAACAAATGCATTAAAACGTTATAAATAAAATTAAACATGTTTAATGAATTATGTTGTATTTTATAAGATCCAACAGAATAGCTTGTAACAGAATAAACAAAACACATTTTAGTTAATGGATATTAATTACGTGAATGTTTTATTAAAATTTGTTTTTGACATATATTTAAACTTTCTTATCATATTTGGGATAATATTTGACAAAAATTTGTTAAGATATTGAAAGTAAATGATGTTTCAATATCATGTATATATCAAAGATTCCATCTGATGAAATATATCATAATACCTATATATAAACTTGTACATTTATATTATTAGATTGTAAAATCATTCATAAAAAATAATATTATTTGTCAGATACTAACTTTTTTATTTCAAAAGTTATTTAAGCTGGTGTGTGTGTGTGTATACATTTGCATGAATTAAATATATGAAATAAATATTGCCCTGAAGAATAAAGGTTGCAAAATTATCAGGTTTTCGTTTATTTAATGTTCTTTATTTATGTTTTTGGACTGGACAATAGACATGTTTGTAGGTTATTAAATGTATGACTAAGACGGGTAAACATAATTTAAATGATCAATACTATTTTATAAATATGGTACTCGATAGAACTATATATATGTCAGAAACTGCAAATTGGAAGTTCTTTATTCTATACAATATTTTGGTATGAATGTAAATTTTATATTTACTTTACTGTATAATCTGGGAAAGTATAAATATTGTAAATTAAGAAGTGTACATAGTCAAGACATCATTTTCTCCTTTCTATGACTCGGATCACTTAATAAGTATGGATTATTAGTTAAGTAAGTTATATTATTAGTAAGTAATTATACATTATAAGTAAGTTAGATTATTAGTAAGTAATTATACATTATAAGTAAGTTAGATTATTAGTAAGTAATTATACATAGAGTTTTGAGTCTTATTGATTCTGTATGCAGTTTTATACTACTATGTGGATACCCGAAAGCTTTTGCAAAATGATGTTTTTAAAAAACTGACAGCAGTAAAATCATTCATGTAGTAAAACAGTTTGTATAATTACTCTATGGATCATATATATTCAAAATTTTAATAATTAATATTCTTTTATACTGATTCAAAATCAATTCTACATTTTGTTCTACAAATGTTAATTCTGTGTTGTAAATGTATTGCGCAATGATATATTCATACATTATAATTATAATTATATAGATTTTCTCTATCACATTTAGAAACCGTTTCAGAAAATGTATAGCATTTTGAAATCTCGTTACCGCGAACTACATCCAACTTGCCGATAATAGTGTTCAAAAAGACGTGTTTACTAAATATGATATTGATTTGAATAAATCGATCATTCAGATTACAATGTATTATGCACTTACCATTATGTGCATTCTAATAAACATTTTTTATTTATCACGTAACAAAATGAGTGTGTTTTAGCATGCGAACAGTATTCATTTTAATGTAGTGTGGTGTCTGCTTAACAAGTTATGCTATCATTTTTCACTATATATATTGAAAAGAATTACGAATATTCATTTTTCAACAAAGAAATGGCCTAGGAAGACCACGTCATTGGCAAGTCAACAATGAAGATCGACAAAGAATAGTTAACTGTTTTGAAAACGGAGAGGATTATCTACTGTTAGCGGACAATCTGAATATCAATAGAGATATACGGCGAGAAGCATCATACGGGTCTGGTTAGTAGAAGGGAGAGTTTAGAGAAAGAACCAGGGAGGACAGCGGCATGCGAGAGTTGATGACGAAATGCTTGAAACAATTTTGCGCATCGCTAGAGAGGAGCCGTTCACTACTTTGGCAAGAATAAATGATCAACTAAGAAGAATGTTGCCAGACAAGCCTCAATTACATGCCACGCCAATTCATATAGGCATCTTCACAATCAACTCATCTCTGTAAAGATTGTTGGGAAAGATGCGAACGTTCCTTTTAAACACAATATTCCAGCAAGCAAAGAACTACGATTTCAATACGCCACATGATTTACTCACTTACTAGTGAATATCAGCATAGTGTACATTGATGAATGTGGCTTCAATGTCTACACAAGGAGGAATCAAGGGAGAGCTCCTATAGGCGAAAGAGTATGGCAAGTTATTGGAGCTAGGGGCTGGAATATCAACCTCTGGCAATCAATGCTGATGTTGGATTAGTATACTTCGATCTTCAGCAGCAAACATTGGATACAAAATATTTATTGACAACCTGATCAATGTCGGAGCTGCTCCGCGCTTTCCAGGTCCGGTAGTTATCGTGCATGATGGAGCAAGACCGCACCTCAACATTACTTTACCACCTGAGCATGAAGATCGTTTTTTGATTCGTATCTTATCCCCCTACAGTCCTTTTTTGAACCCGGTGGAACAAGCCAACAGTTGTTCTAAAGCAGCTATCAGTAGACAATTGACCATGAGAGCTGTACGGGATGAAATCATCGATGCCAACAATCAATGAGTTGCTCAAGGTTTAACACAAGAACAGCGGCGTTCAAGAATTCTGATGAGAGTGGAAAATGAACCTATCAATGAAATTACTCAATCTAAATGCACAAACTGGTGTCTGGGAGTCAATCGTTTCATTCCACAGAGTTGGCCAAGACAAGATATAGATAGCTGAGGATTAACAATATTTTTGTTATAATGATTACAGTATTTGTTAAATTGCTAGATAGTTTTGGTAATTTGATTGATAATAATTCGATGATAATAATAATTGATAACAGTTCGCGGTAACGAGATTGCAAAATGCTATAAAATGTAGAAAAAATAGAAGAAAAATCGCAGTATCTTATCAGCTTGCTACTGAGGTAAATAGTACTCATAATAATAAGAATAAAAAGTGGTCAGAATACTGGTCATAAGAATAATATAAATATGGCACATTTGACAATTTCGAAATGGCACCAATTTCAGAAGCTGACACTGATAAGTTAAGAAGATGATTACTTAAGGAAAATCCTCCACTGTCATATGTTCTACTTATTTAATAAGAATACATTTAATTGAGAATTAATCGATGGAAATTGAAATTTCTGGTTTGCCTCATGAAATGAATAAGAAGACGAAACGTGACCACTAACTAATCTAATTATTCATTATTAAAAGTAATACAGATTTAGTAAAAATTACTTCAAACAGAAGTTTAGATATACATAGGTACATATATGTTTTGGTTTGCCTCATGAAATGAATAAAAAGAGGGAACGTGAGCACTAACTAATCTAATTATTCATTATTAAATGTAATACAGATTTAGTAAAAATTACTTCAAACAGAAGTTTAGATATACATAGGTATATATATGAGCTTTGAAATAATAATAATAATAATATGCTGTTTCGATACGACATGAACTTCAATAAATGTATACCATCAGCAGTCAAGCGCTCAAATTGTGCTCATTAAATTTGACTATATTATGTAACATTTCCATTCTTAATGTTAAATGCTGTAGTGCACTGCTTTCATAATCGAAAGAAAAGTTATACAGTTTGAATAAAATAAATCGTATTTCTGTGAGCTTCGAATTTATTATGCTAGTTTGCTTGAAACGGCATCTGAATTTGCTTGGGAAAACTCCCTATTAAAAATAAGTTTATAAAAAAAAATTAACACTCATCTTAGAGAATTATAAAAATAATGTTATGTGTGATACCTATCATACAATTAAGAAATTAAAGATATAAATTGTATTATTTCATGACAGATAGTTATATGCTAATTGGTTAAAGGCTATACGCACGAATTATTTTTTGGTGATTTCCAAAAAGGGATTTTGTTTCAAAGGAATATTTCTTTGCTTTACATTAGGAATTACTTTTTGATTTTTATAGTATTTTTTTATAGATCTTATTAACAGTGTATTGATAATGTCTATAATATAATTTACGAGTTTATAGAGTTGTTAATTTTTTCCATAAGAGTTAGAATGCCTGAACATGGCTCCCATCCCAAAGAGCAATTATATCTTGATTGAAAATTCAATAATGACATCCTTCTTTCAAAAATGACAAAACATTCCCACACACCATATTTACTCCTTATATACCAAATAAAGGGACTATTAATGAGTCGTCTCATATTAAAGGTAAATTGGAATCGTTAGATTATAGTTTTCAGAATTTAGTTTGCTTAACCTAACTTGTGTGATAACATTAAGTTTGAAGGTGACTGTTATTCGAGACAAAATGTTCAAATAAGGTGCAACTAACGAGGTTGGTAAACGCTTTTGTTTGATTAATCAATAAAATAAAATTATTTTACAAATTCACGAGACGTGAGGTATTGATACAGCTAAAGATGCCTAAATACAATATTAAATTGTAGAAAATAATTTCATCGTAGTTACTACACAATCAACTATTATTTAAGTTATGAAACGGATTTTTAATAATTATAATAATATTAATGCTCGTTAAATATACAGATCCATTTACTTTCTGATAAAGTCATAAAGAAAGCAAAGTTTAATAAAACAGGGTAAATTTTGATTGTATAATATCAGCTACTCTATTACTGCAGCCATTATTAACCTCTTGTTTCGTTCATTATAATAGGTATGTTATTTTATTTACGTTATATACATGTATAGCTTTTTGTTCTCATGGTGAACAGTGGTGCACATTGATTGAAATAATTTTTAATTTTTTTCTTTTAACATTTTTTTGTCAATATTTATTTATTTATACTATTATTTTGGTGTATATTTCGAATAATAAACATAGTATTTGTTGTTACCTTAAATGTTTGTTCTAATTTAAAATGAATAAGTAAATAATTAAAAATATCTTTTGTCGTCATACAATATTGATATTCATTTGTTAAAGTTAAATATCTCCCATATAGAATATATTTCTTTGCCTAGAATTAAATATAAGAAAGTGCCATTTCCGTGGTCAAATTGTACTTATGGGTGACATATTTCGAACAAGACTCACTAATTTTATCCAGCCAATACACGAATAGTATAGTCAAATGATAAGTACCTATTATATACAAACAAAAAAAACCCTTCAGAAAGCAAAACTAATAGGAAGAGTGAGAATTTGTTAATGTTGATCTTTGTGGTTTATACTTGGAAATATAAAGATTCTCGTGATAATCAAACTTCAGAAAACAATCTTGAAGGTGTAGACTTTTATATAGAGTACATAAGTCTTGAATTTAAATACAAAAATAAATAAAATTATTTTACCAAATATTTCAATAAGACATCTGGATATGTATGCTACTTAAGCAGTAAAGATTAAAAAACTAAAAATAAAAGTATTACCATGTATCTTTTAATTAATTATGCGTCTTTTATTGTAACAGTTTGATGATGAACTATTTAGGATATTTACTAAATACTAAATTACTTGTTTCACAAAAAAAAATATTCATAGGTGTAATCTTCTTCTGCAGGTCAAAATAAAATATTCTTTGAATTTTAAAGTATTAAATTACTCTCATATATACAAATTTGATAAAATTATTTGTTATCTATTTAACAATTTCTTTAGATCATTAGATAATTATGATAGATTATTGATATTAATTGATATTATAATATATTCGTAAATATTTATATTAATTAAGTCTTTATTAAAATGTCAGTTGATTAATTGTATATGAAAGTATTTGAATATACATATTATGTCATAAATGTTTATTATTATTATTAAATTTAATAAATATATAAATTAATGTAGACATATATTTCAATATTTAGTAATCGTTGCACATGGCTTATTTTTGTACTTGAAATTATATTTAAGTCATATATATACCAAAATTAAAATAACAAGTTTTGAACTAATCTAGTAATTAATAAGATATTAATTATTACATTCCAAACTATAAATTGTATCAATTGGAGTATAAATAAAAAATATAACGAAAAATATGTATGTAATTATAGTTTAATATCAATGTTTAATATATATATAACATAGTTTAAGTATAGCCAAATATTTCAAACCAACTTTGTTTAATATTAAATATATTTCAAAAGCTTTAGATTAATTATTTTTCCAGCTTGTGTTATAAATCTAATATTTCGTTTAAAATTAAAGTTAAAATAGCTAATACTTAGGTAAACAAAACTCATTAATTCTCTTATAATTTAAATTGTGCAACTATATGTTACTTAAATGCATTAAATGGTTTAATGCAATTTAAAAACAAGTTTTTTCTGAAAAGTAATAATTTTAGACAATTGTAAAACGTAATTTTAAATATTCGTTTTAAATTCCTCTCTTTTTGTCCACCTTTACAGAAAATAAATACATAAAAATGTTTTATATAAAATTGAACATGTTTAATGAATTATAGTGTCTTAAATAAGATCTAACAGAATAGTTTGTAGAATTTAGCTAATGGATATTAATCGCTAAATGTTTCATTGTTTTTATAATATGTTTTGATTTGCTCATTACATTTGGGATAACATATGACAAAAAATAAAAGATGATACATATAAGAAAAAAGGAAAATAAATTATGTTAAAGATTTGATGTTAATGAGATTAATGATGTTAAAGAAATGTCAAAGATTTCTTCTGAGAAAACATATTTTATAATATGTGAACTTAACATTATCAGATTCCGTAAACATGTATATAATCTATTTTGACATACATATGTGTTTAATTCTTTATTTCAAAGTTATTTAAGCTTATATATTATATGTGTGTATTTACAAAAAAAGTGAAAAACTAAATATATGAAATAAATATTGTACTGGACGAATAACTGTTGCAAAATTATCCAATTTCCCCTTATCTAATTCCTTTTATTACAGATTTTGTGCCCCCCCCCTCTAAAGCTAATATTTGCCATTCAAAGTCAGGGGTTATACGTGACTCCAATAAAAATCAATACACATTGAGATGCTTAAATTAACAAAAATTCAATTATGATCATATTAGGTATATATATTAATAAAATAGGTAGTTATTATAGGTGCAAATAATATTTCTTTTAATATTATTTTTTCGATGTAATGATAAACTTCCTACATCTAGTTTGTATAAGTAATATATTTTATATATGTTGTCAATAATTATAAAGTACCTAATAGTCGGTTAGTATATGGTGGGGGGGGGCGGGGGCAGGGGACTTAAACGTATTATACGTCTTATTTCATAAAATTGAAGATAGAAAGCTCTCTATTCTAAACACTATTTTTGGTATAATTATAGTATTAAATATATATATTATATCTACTTTACTGTATAATCTTGCCAAGTATGAATAGTATAACTTAAAAAGAGTGCTAAATTTTTTTTTTATATTCTTAAGATTAATTCTCATTACGTTGAATTACAGTATTTTATGCTGTAAATTTAGTAAATGTATTTTCTTACCTATTGAACTATTATATGTATATCTATATATTTATATATATTATTAATTTATGTTATTTAAATCTAATACATGATTGATCACTTGAATTAAAGCATATTCATAAATATTTACATTAATCAAATCTTTATAAAAAATATGATGAATATATGATGAAAAATATGTCGAAGAAATATCATTATACCTATCATATATTAAATAATTTATAAATCACATGTATTATTAAATAATATAGCAATCAAAGCTATTTTTAAATTTTATAAAAAAATAGAAAAATTATAAAAATACTAGTGCAATAAACTTATTGAGGTGTGAATAGTCATTTAGTAATTTTGGTACAGTCTTTTTGGAAATATCACATTATAAAATTTATAATGTTGGAATAATACTATATAACAATAATTTAAATCGATATTTTTTGTAGAATATATACATATATGAATAAACATAAAAACAACAAGAAATAGAAGTTCATAACTTCAATTATAAAATGAAAATGAATAATTTGCAAACAAAATATTATAACACTTAAAAGCTAAAACAATATATTTACCGTACAAAAATAAATTTAACATATAAAAAAACAATAATTTTGTATATTTTTATTATACGTGCATACAATAATTGTACATATTATATTATAATAAAAAAGGAAACGCAAGTATAAGACGAGAAAGAAAGCTTATATGGAACATTTAAATAAGTGTACATTGATCATTCATTCATGTGTGATTATGTAAAGGACCTCAAAAGAATTTGAAGATTACATACTCGCTTTTGTAACACCGATTAGTATATTTCTCCTTTTTTATTATAAGATACAAATAAAATTATACAGAAAATAGTAGGAGTCGATATTTGAACCACTGTATATATGCATATAACTGCAATATGCCTAAAGATAAATACTGATCCCTGATATACTTTTTCAACTATCCATTTGGAAAGTAAACACAATTATTTAAGCAAATAATCACATAATTTACTAAAAATTTCACTCTAAAGCAAGTATAAACTTAGAGCAAATTATTTTTCCTAAAATTTATGGATAATGTGTCATCAAAAATTCGAATCACATTTATTGATAATTTTACTGTCAGTAAATATATACGTTTGAATAATATATACGACTATTTTTTTAAAATATTTTAAGAACATGAAGAGTTATAATATAATATTTGAATTAATTTAAAATAAATTTATTTTTGATGCTGTTTTTGGAAAAGTACAATTTACATATAAACATTTCCAAAAAAGATATTAGCATCGTCAAGCCAAGAACAAGAGCGTCAGCAATTATAGCTTGAGAGATGCTAACAGCTCTAGTCATTAATGCTAAGGATAATAGGCCTATTTTTGACCGCTAATGAATCGGGCTAGAATGTATTAAAAAGTTCCCTTTTGGTATCAGCGTAATCACCAAGCGCTAAGAAATAAAATGTACCTAATTTTAACTTTTCACGGGATTTCTAGATACTTTATTAAAAGGGGTTAATTTGGATGTAAAATGTTTCTTCTTATTATTATTATCTAAACAAAAACGAACGCGTCGCAAAAAATGAAAGCCAAGAAATGAGCTCCTTAAAAGAAAAGAGTTGAAATGATATTAATGATATGAAGTACAGCCATTAAATAAATTGATATAAAAAGGACGTCAAGATTTTAAAAACAAAATGTTAAAATTAGAATGATGATATATATTACAGCAATAAAAGAAATTAATATAAACATGGCGCCAAGATATAATTGTTACAATACTTTCTGATTAAAATGCATGTATAGATCATTGGTACAAAATGGAACATTATAGGTATGCGTCTAAACTGTAAAATTAATAAAAAATATGATAACATAACCATTATAATTAACATATTCCAAATGAACTGAAATTTAGTGAATATTTTATATAAAATATATATAAACTATTTTTCAGTGGATTTAACCACATAATCTGTATAAAATAAATACAGTCAAAGTGGAACAACAAACTAAACCAACCCTTTCGGGTCGCTATACATTCGCCTGGCACAGCTGCCAGCCAGGTACGGGGGAAAAAAGTGTTCAAAGGTTAAGGTTCGAGCCATTCATATCAGCAGTCCAACACTCTACCTTTGTGCTACCCCCCGTCACTCTTAATTTGAGTTATTAATACATAAAACAATTTGAATAGTACTTATATAAATGAAATTATATCGAAAAAAGTATCAGTATATAAATGTTGTTGCAAACATATGCTGAATAACTTTTTGGCTTTCTCAGGTCTATACTCGGTAAAAGGGGACTATCTGTTGCTGTGCGTTAAAATTATTAGTTATTCTAAATAAGTAAAATAGTCTATTTTTATGGTCTTACCTAATAGATATATATCCTTTCTGCAAGTAACAAAAGATATATAATTCGTATAGATATTTAAATATTACTGATAACTTAGATAGTAGTACATAATTTTGTTTGATATGTTTTATATATAATTTTTACTGTACTATAAAGAATTAATTCTATTAAACGTTATGGGGCCTTTTCTCTTTTTAAACGACGAACAAGTAGTAACCTAATTTGGATAATAATACAATATTATTATAACAGCAGTTTATTTTAATGATACATCGTATAGCACAGGTTTTCCATGTCTTTTTATATGGCATAAATTAATTTTTTTAATCAATAACAATTAATTATTGTGTACTTATTATATAAAATAATTTTAAAGCTATATTTATAACAAAATAGCATATACTACATATTATATCATTCTAATCAATAGCGCCATCCTTTTAATAAAGAGGTGCAGTAATGTATTGATAAATGCACTCCTCATTAAATTCAATAGTCATTCAAGGTATACAAATGTTATCTGATGAGATCCAAAAAGTACCATACTTGTAATGTATACGAATTCAGTTTTGTAATAATGTTGGTTATTTTTCAACAAAATCTCCCTGTCATAATATTATTTCTTCCTAACAGTAAAGTATTGTTTTCCCAAAATAATATTTCAATCTGAATATTATATTACTGTACTGAGGGCAAACATGATAATTCTGAAGTATTTCTAAAATAAATATTTTCACCCAACATCCAGTACGTCATCTTTCAAAATATTTTCTATTTACAACCATATCTTCATACATTTTTCAAAAAGGCTTTTATAGAAAATGTTGACTAGAAAATACTCATAATTGAAACAACTAAATATTTTCATTATAAGTAAAACACCATTGATAACAAAGCTTAGCTTATCATAGGCATTTGGATTATTTACACATTTATAAGTGATAATATTTACTCTTTATCACGCAACATATTGTGTGATTTTTATCTTATGTTTGGAGGAGAGTATATTTGTAACCAATATATTATATTATATGTATATAAAATCGTAAAATATTCTAATTAAGCACCTGTAGCATATTTAAAAACGAACAACCTTAATATTTTACAGCAACTTATGTCTTTGTTAGAACATTTTTATTTTATATTTAATAAAAATTATATATTATATGTGCATGACATGACATATCTATGCACACACCTACGCATACCAATATATATATATAGTATACTGTTTAGATAATAATACTATTATTTATAGTTTTGATGTAATAAATTCTATTGTACTATAATATACTTTATTCAAAAATTTAATCGTCTGATAATATTTATTGTAATAAGTTAAATATATTAGGCTCTCGTTTTAGGTTTTTATAAGGTCAATTAAGGTAAATTTAAAAGATTATTTCCTGTTGTCCTCAGCTCTAATAAACGCTTTGTTCATCTCAAAGCAACAGTTGACGTATTTGTATGAGGTTTGTTTGTGAAAAGATATAGACATATAAATAATGCTGTACTATTGTACTAGATCTAATACTAGATCTTTATATTACTAATATGTTTCATAGAAAATAAAATGTTTTTATGCGAACATTTTATACAAAACACTTTATACATTGTAATTAAAAAATTACGAATGTCATTTTGTTCAAAATATATTTTTGTAAATACAATGCAACAATTATGGTAATTAAGGTATATTTTTTATATAAGTATACATACTTAATAATAAAACATACAAATAATAGTCAGTGTTAGTTTATAGAAAAACTTAATTTTTATTATATATACTCTGAATTAGTGAAATATGACTTGCTCTTGCAAATTTACTATATCCGCATTGATTCTTCTAATACTGAATGATAATTTTTTGAAGGTTTACTTTTCAAATAAACATGTTTGAAGAACTAAATCTCAAGAAGTGATATATTTTACTTCTATACCGTAATAATCAAATAATCTTTGCATGCATTAATCTGTATTATTTACTGTTCGTATGTAACATATACCTATTATGATTAGGATGTATACGAGGATGTAGAATTATATTCATTATACATAATATACTAATATACTAATAATATTATATAGTTTATAGTTTATATATTATATTTGTATTATTATTAGCCAAAAATGGCAAAGAGTATATTAGCTCATATCATAAAATAATTGAAATAAGTGCAAAATGTCTTAGCTCGATTAATATAAATCTGACTTGAGCTAACTTTGATTTTTACTATTGTACAATTTGTCAAGCTCTTTAAAACTAAGGTAATATAGAACTTTATTTAATTCGATGTGTTGTCCGTTAATTAAAAGTAAATTTATTTCTATTAACTTTACAGTCATTTTAAATTATTATTTATCTATCCAAGATCCACTTACTTTATTATGTGTATATATGTATGTGTAGACCTTATGTAACTTAATGTGTACATATGTATGTGTAGACCTTATGTAACTTAATGTGTACATATGTATGTGTAGACCTTATGTAACTTAATGTGTATGTATGTATGTGTAGACCTTATGTAACTTAATGTGTATGTATGTATGTGTAGACATTATGTAACTTAATGTGTATGTATGTATGTGTAGACCTTATGTAACTTAATGTGTATATATGTATGTGTAGACCTTATGTAACTTAATGTGTATGTATATAATGTGTCTTTATTGGGATAGTATCCTACATATATAATTGTATTGCAATTTTTAGTATTACCACTCTTTATTTGCAGTTATAGATTCTTTCTCTTCTCTCCCTCTCTTTTTTGGCTTTAATTACATTTACTTCTCTAAGCGCGCCTACTGTTTATATTGTAACAGTTTTCTTATTACTATAATGAACCTAATAAATTGTTCGGTAGCTAGCCCGATCACTTTTGTGTCTCTGGCTCCCAAGGGCATGATGTCATTCCTTATTTGCTTTTATTGACATTCTGTATACAATCGATCATGTAAAAAAAATTTTGTTGATCCTGCCCTGAAATATAATTATTTTTAGTTAATTTTTGTGAGATTCGACTGGATACTTTTATTCCGAGCACACATATCACTTTCACGAATAATCTCACTAAATATCTCGTCAACTGCTAACAATAAGAAAAAGAAAATAGGATCAATGACTTCTTACAGTGTATTCTTTGTTTCTTTGTGTTACCTTCCGGTTACAGAAAGATTATCTTACTCGGTCTCTTTTGCTACTTCATATTACTCTTTTCTTCTTTCGTTCTACATTTAAAAGAGGATTCATTAGATGTAAAAGCAGAGAACTGTAAACTTCTAATGGTACAAAGTGCTTTTAAAATGCCTCTCCCACAGTTTATAACAGGTGCATCTTTTTCATCTGAGTATTTATCGGTTTCAATTTTTTCTTTTTGAAAACCATATACAACCTCGATTGTTTCCACATTTTCTTGAATCTCAATTTCTTCATATGAACAATCCATTATCATATCGAGCGCTTCTTAAACAGTGTATCTGTGTAGAAATAAAATACACATTTGTTATAAAACATACCTACATATATTATAATATCATAGAGTAATATGTATACTATATGTAAAACATATTGTACTTAAGTGCACATTGTGTATATTCATAATTATATTTCATAATTATGCGTATATAATTATCATATAAATTATCATAGTGTAGGTCACAGAGTAATTATTGCAACACGGTCGGTTTTGATTAGATAAATATGGCTAGAATGCATAAAAAGTTCAATTTTGTTATCAGCGTAATCACCAAGCGCTAAGTAACAAAATGCATCTTATATGAACTTTTAAAAAGGTTTCTAAATATTTTTTTAAAAGTGGTCAATTTCGATGAAAAATTGTTTCTTCTTATTATTATTATCTAAATAAAAACGACCGCGTCACTAAAATGAAAGCCAAGAAACGAGCTCCTCAAAAGAAAACGTTGAAATGGTATTGACGATAGGAAGTACAGCCCATAGATATTGAACTAAACATAATACCAATGGTAAACTACTATACAATATCTGTGGTACAACCATTAAAAATATATAAAAAGGATGCCAAAATTTTAAAAACAAAACGTTAAAATTATAAAGATGATACATAGTACAGCCATCGAAGAAATTGACGCCAAGATATAATTGCAACAATACTTTTTGTTTAAAATACATGAACGTATAGATCAATATCGAATATAGGTAAAAGTCTAAATGGAACATCTAAACTGTAAAAGTAATAAAAATATAACAAAATTATGGTATGTTTAAGATAACATACTCAGATTAGCCATAGAACAATCAAGAAAACAATACAGTTAAGATAGATATTTTTTATTTATTTAAACATAATTTAAATATTATCTAATTGATATAATTCTAGAATGGGTCACTAACTATGTTAATATAACAGTAGGTATGTTCCAACTATAGTAAAGTGAGAAATATAGACATTTAACAAAAACTGACCAGGTACATCATAGCAAGAGTCCTTCTAAATGAGCCTGGAGGTCCAATTAAGAAAATATCTTGGCCAAGATTATCCTGCAAGAGTGAGATTGGCAAATACTGGTGTCAAATAATTATGAAATACCTATTTAATTTCTATTTAATTGACAATTTACCTTTTGCATCATCCATTTCAAATGGCGTAGTGTAGATTGTGATGGTGATTCTGTCACTAAAATGTTAAAAGATGCAAATGATTTACAGTACCTATCAATATCTTAATATTGTAGAGTATTTCTTTATCAGGAATAAAAAAATAATTAAGATATATTATCAATGTATAGTAAACAACAAAAATTAAATAATAAGGTGATCTTAAATAAAGAAAATAAGAGACAAGAATAGCATTTATTGAGTTTTCTGTCAGTTTAATACTCACAATAGTTTTTGGGCACTAGTTCTGGATTTGCAGGAGGAAAAATTTGTTTGCTCACATTTCCTATTTTTACTGTAGATGATTCTGTAAAACAAAATAATAATTTTGAAAAAAAGATAAAACTGCATTGAAATAAAAATTGCATTTTTGTAAATGTAATAACCTTGTTAATATATATATATATAACAAAAAAATATGATAACATTATTATGTCAATCTTGAAAATACAAAAGCTACAATAAAATATATTTTAAATACTTTTTAAAATATTTGAACTTGAGGAGAAGGAAGTTGAAAGGAATCAACATTTTAATTTATATGTTTGTAAATATTACCACTGATTTAAGAAATTTAGTCATCAAGAAAGAATTGAAATAACTTAGAATGTCATTAAATTAGATGAACCTAGTTAAATTTTTTTCCAAATATTCTAGCCATTCTTATTAACAGATTTACTGTTACTAGTTATGGTAGAATCTGTAAAAGTGAACCATCCATATTATGCCCTCCCAATCTTTTTATAAATAATATAGAATTTTTTATGTTTGGTGTTATTTGTTGCATTGGATCACCCATTTCAAGTGGACATTATGTTACATATACCAAATATAATGCTAAATTGGTATAAATGTTACAATGATAACCTTATTTCTAAATTAAATTGTAATACTTTTCTAAGCTTGTAATAGGTCTATAAGGCTTTTTTACCATCCTGATTAGTAGTAATAGAATAAGGGATGTGTGACAGTAGCACACTATCAAACTGCTTAAACACACCACTGATGGTCATAAGTCCCGCAACCTTATTCATGTATTACTGTATCTCTTCTAAGACTACTTCTTCTTTTGGTCCATTTTGATAGTGTCCCAGATGACTTGTTAGCATATACAGGCATGACTTAACACCTCTCATTTCCTAGGCCTGTGTAATAAGTACAAGTATATTTGGTAGAATTCCTCAATTATTCCTTCGTTTTAGGTATTGGTTTCTTTTTTGGGTAGTTTTTATTGTTTTACAAAGATTTACTCTTGTTTTTTAAGCTCCAAAATTTCTTCTCCTTTGCCTTTTGTGTATCCTAGTTTATTGGTTTTCCTGTTATAGGAAAGTTACCCTTTGTTTTGTTTTATAATTCCTTTTTTCTGATTTATCACTTTTCTTTCTGTCTGGTGAGCAGTTTTGGCCTAATGGTTCCAATCAATTCTCTTAAAATCTGTCCTCAATCAATTTCAAAATGTTAGACTACTTTGATAATACATAATACTATCTGATAATTGAACTTTGTTTTGTGCTTGTCAATAATTTCACAATCTACACCTTAATAAAATAGATTTTTTATTAAAAATATGAAATTGGTTCTATTATTTTACTCATTATGCACTTCTTCAACAAAGCAGTTTCTTTGAAATGTATTAAGTTATTGCATACATATAAATATAAATTATTATTAAAAGTATTGATATTCATTACTGTTGTTTAAAATCTAGGATATTAATAATAATAAACTTTATAAAGCATTATTAAAAAAATAGTAATATAATAAATTAATTAAAGTTTTTGAGGTCTATTTTTTATAGATATATTATAGTTTTAATTAAATAATTTGCATATAATTATAATATATTTATAAACACAAAATATAGGTTTATCACAAAATGCAAGAGAAATTAACAATTACAATTATTACAAAAATACACTATACTGAGGTCATTCAGAGAAAAAAAGACAGCTAATTTGTATATACAATGTATTCAAACTATTGACAATCTTGTTTGAAAAGTATATAGAACCCTCAAATAAATATATTCCATAAGGCATATTATTATGTGTTATTTTACTAGTTTTATAATCTAAGGACATTTGTACTCAGTACTTGGAGCTCAATACATAAATATATAACAAGTAGTAGTATGTATTCAATTTTAAATGAAACTTTTCACATGTTACTTATTAAAATAATAAAATTGTATTATTTATTATTTTTAATTACTCATTACAACAGTGTTTCTTCTTTATATACTAAAAATTAATTGTATTTAAACAAAAATAATTGGGACAATTTTCTCAATTTCTAAATATTCAATAACAAACATACACTTATTAAAACAACTAATTTTAATATGTTTCATTTGTTAACAATTATTATTCAGATTATTCATAAATTTATTCAGATTATAGTTGTTTAATTTAAAAATCTCAGTAAGGAATAGTGTTAAAACCATTTAATTATATAGACCATTTAAATATTTTTTTATAATATCCTTTAAAAGAATTATATATTTACAATTAGTTGTATCCTGTATTTCAAAATGTTATGGATGTTTGTGCTGTATTGCAAATTCTACATAAATTGAATCATAATTACTTATTATAATCTCAGAAATATACAAGCTAAGTATCTGATACCTATATAATACAAAAACTCAATCAATGTAGAATTTGAAATTCTAAATATTTAAATAGCATTATAATCTAAATAAGTTGTGTATTACCAAGTTATAACATATATTCTACAAATTGTTAAAAATAATGACACTAAAATATTTAAAAAATGCTTTCATTATTTACTGATACATGATATGTAGTTTAATATTAATTACACCATCAGTCAGTAAGTTTATGGACTAGGTAAAAAGTGGAATAAGTAAAAGGATTTATCATATCTATACCTATTGGAAGATTAATGTCTAAGTACCTACTTAAAAAATCTTGAATGTCTATAACATTTTTTGGGGAATTTGAAATATTTAAGTTAGGTCCAGAAAACAAACATTTAAATTTATAATTTCATATGCATTTACAATAATAATCAGATCTTATACAATATAGTTCTACTTATGTTATCTATGACTATAAGTACCTATAACAGAGTATTAATAATGAGGTATTAAATAGTTATTAGGGATTGTCCCCAAATTAAAGTAGTCTATAGAAAAAGCAGATCTTGCATTTTTTGGCGGAGATGGTCAACTTCAACTGTAGTTTATCATAGAAAGGTATTTAATTTCAAAACCAGCAGTTTTATTTTAATTCATTTTATAATAAACATACTTTACTTTTGTTTTCTTTATTACCTTGATAGAAAAGAACAATTTATTGAAATAAAATATCTGTGTTGGCTCTCATATGAGTGTTTTTCTAAAAAGTGTAATTGTCCGAAAAATGTGACATGCGCAAAGCATGCATAAAAACAGCTTTCTGTATAATTAAACAAAATAACTATTATTGATAATTATTTTATATCATACCTAACATATCGGGGATTCTAAAATGTTCATATATAAATATTAAAAGTGTACTGTAGCTGAAAAAAAAGTGTTTTCACCGAATGTCCAAAATAATGTAACATGTGCAACACTTTAACATATAAAAATAAAAAACAGTGCTAGTATTTAATTCTAAATTATTTTGTAATAAAAGAAAAATGGCTTGTCAATGGATTATAAAAATGCAATTTATTCAAAACAATTTCAAATTTTTGTAATTT
Source organism: Invenusta paracnida (assembly GCA_036023295.1). Taxonomy (NCBI): domain Eukaryota; kingdom Metazoa; phylum Platyhelminthes; order Proseriata; family Coelogynoporidae; genus Invenusta; species Invenusta paracnida. The sequence goes on from JAYRBW010089415.1 coordinate 18,723, forward strand.
TTCATTTTATTGCCAACAAAAATGTAACACTTTTTAGAAAAACACCCATATGCTGTTGAGGGTGATTTAGAGAGCATTCTGGACATTTATTTAAAAAGGCAAAATTTGTTTTCTTGGGGCTTTAGAAATGAAGAGAAAGATTGTTTCCTCTAGAAATTCCAATCTACCCAAAGTCCCAAAATGAAATGCACTATTTTGTGTGAACATACATGTTGCTTTTTCAACTTACATACATTTATTTCAACTTACCAATTCACCAACACTGCTCATTACTTTTTTTTATTCATGCTTTAATTAATATTTAAATGTTTAAATTAAGAACAAAGTATTTCATAATGCTTTTATTAATAACAATTCAAGCGCTTATTCTGAAAATATAAATTTTATGTCAAAAATTATTTCAAAAGTAATCCATAAAAATTTAATAGAATTACTATCTAGTAAATCATAGATTACTTATTATAAATCATTTCAAAGATTTAAATTCAAAATCATAGAACTTAATGTCATAGAATTAGAATGCCTACTCTTTTATGACTCTCCTATAAAAATGGACACACAATATAATGTTGCTTAATAAAAATTATTCACTTATTTGAAAAGTGCTTGGAAATAAAACTTGGTAAATACTCAATATTAATTTTTTCCTTGATTGCTAACCTATGTTCAGTGGAAAAAATAAATATCCAGACTTCAAATTTCATGAAAAAAATCATTTTTAAATAAATAAATATACCAAGTAGTTTTATTAAAGGAATTAATTTTATAATCATGAGTAATTATTAAGGCATGAATGATGTTATTATTACTTCTAAATCTAAATTGTTTGCTATATATGTATTACATTATTATTTTTCTATTTCTGTTAAAGCTTTTTCGAATATTTTGTTAAAATTTGATAATAAAAAGATAGGTCTGTAGTACTAGTTGTTTGGGTTGTTTTTGTCACTAATTTTATAAATAGGTATTATCTTTGCTATTTCCAGTGTGGATGTATAATATTTGTTTAGAAATAGATAAATGAATTCATTTAGTTCATGACTGTACTAATTCAGGTTTTATTTTTTGAGTAATTGCTGAAACTGTTACCTATTCCTAAATATTTTGTATTGCATAATCATTCATTATTTTTTACATATTTAAAGTTGTTGTTTTTGACTGATATATAGATTTATTTGGAGAGTTAGTTAAATAGCAGTCAGCATTATTTTTATTTTTTGGGAATTTACTTGGCAGATTTTTAGCAACAGTTGCCAAAAAAGTATCCATATGTTTTCTTATCTCTGTCTTGTCATAACAAAAATTTGCCATATTATTTATTTCTAATTCATTTATGGATGTTAACATTTTAGTGGATCCTAAAAATAATGTAATTTTATTTCTAAGTTGTTTGTTGGTTTTTTCATTAGAAATTCTTTCTATTATATTTACATTTTACTGCTTTAATTTATTTATTTTGTGAGTTATTTTATGACTTATACTTAATATCATTTTGAGCAGTTTCATTTTTTAATTATTTCTTGTAATAGTCATAGTCATATCTGTTATGTTGCTGATATGTAAAATATTATTAAACCAAAACAATTCATAAAAACCAAATTGAATTAAACTAAATTAAATATTATCTAAAAATTAATAATTATATGTAACAGTAATTGAAATAGTTATGTAAGATTTATTTCTTACTATTGCAGTATATCGATTTGTTTTAATTCAACAATTTTTTACATTAGTTAGGTTACAGTAATCACCTTGCTTACATCATAACAATTGTTTCTTTTAAGTGATTCTTTGCATCACTAAAAGTAGGGTGATGCTAAACAGAATGTGTGCCTAATATTGATATTTTTAACTTTCATTTTTGTGATCTGATGGAAAACCTATTGGTTTTATTTTGGTCAAAAGTGGGAACTCTGTTTACTAGCTGTAATCATACCATAGTGCTAAAAAGAATATTTGCCTAAAAATGTAACAGATATGCAGAAAAAGAATATGCTAAATAAGTATTATACATTTTTGGTTTTTTAATTTTTGAAACAATAAAAAATAAAAATTTTTAAAGGTATTTTTAGTGCATAATTATAATAGAAAATGTCTGATTTTTTTCCATAAAATTAATCAAATTATGATTTCTGATTTTTAATTATAGAAATCACAAAGTTGGACATGTTGGCTACATATACATATATACATATGTATATACATCTATATATACATATTTTTTCTTCTAAATGTTATAACATTTTTATTACTTGACTGGTTACAAAATAAACATTTGAAAATGGTAATATTTAACCTATTTTTTTAAATTATATTTCTATAATAACCTTTATATATGCCACTTACAGTCATGGCCTCAATGGATGCATCACCTACAAAATATTGGTTATTCAGCATTTGGAAGCCAAAATGAATGTGTATACCTATGTTAACTGTTTACCTGCACTTGAAAGCTAGAGTGGATGCATCAGATACTAACAACAGCTTACTCTAATTGGAATTTCCATAATTATTGCATCAGTCAATTAAAAACTGCCTCTATTTATTTTCGTATTATTTGACTATTTAACTTATTGTTTTTCAGTGGGAAAGTTAGTACATGCTCAGATTAAAGTAACAATGGTTGGCAAACAAAATCCAGACACCACGCATGCTATCATTTATACCCTCCATGAAGAAGGCTATTCCTCACAGGAAATTGAGTCCAGAATCAACATCTCTCAATCCGTTGTCATCTGATCTCAGAATTTTTGCACCTCTGGGAAGTTTGGTTACAAGAAACCAGTTGGATGTCCTCATGGTTTGACGAAGAGGTTGGACTCCTCAATGGTTCAACAGAGCAAGCTGAATCCTAGGAAGATCTTACTAGCCATCTCCCTGGATTTACCACCAGAATCCAGGTTGAGCGCGAGGACAGTCAGGAAGAGACTGGTGGAACATGGT
>JAYRBW010089426.1:0-21662 GCA_036023295.1 Invenusta paracnida
AATTTGACTCCGCAATTTGAAGGTCACCCCATATTTTGAGACCTTTAGACTTTTAGTATGTTATAAAGGTATATTATTGGTAACCAAAACAAAAGAGATCGGTAGTGTTGCAATTTTTTCCCCGTGAAACCATAAATGGCTTAGACTATTATTGTTTTACAGCTTTCGAACCCCCCCTCCATATAGCCCACTACATATAATACATTTTCTATTTTGATCAACTCTTTCTGTTTACTTTTAACACTATACGATTTCAATTGAACTTGTAAATAATACTTGATATTTTAATGATTAGTTAGTAAAGAAATAGGCACTAGCATATAACTTATTGTACTAAGAGATTATTTCATTATTATTTTAAATTTCTAGAATCAAATTGGCTAAAGATCGTATTGACATATAATATTTATGCAATTCGACATTTAATCATAAGTCGCTTATATCAGTTTGATCAGTTGACTGCTTCTAACAGTTATGGGTCCATCGTAGTCACATTGAAGATTTTGACAAAGTAAATACTTTTTTTTTCGAATTTCAAGACTTAATTTTCTACAAAGCTATCTTACGCAGAACTATATTTTATTTATTTACTTCCTTAATGTTGATGTTATACCGCGGACAACTAAGTTCACGGGTAAATATAAGTACAAGAGAGCCAGTATTATGTGTGTATTTAAAACGAGTCAAGTTTAGTAATGGCTTCTTACTGATATAGCTGCATAAATTGGTTCTAATGTTATGAAATTTTTTGCCAAAAATGTATTATTTTTATATTCACAATTTTTTAAAATATACTATTTGAATATAATAACTGTCACCTACAAACTTAATATTTATCTTATAAAGTATATTTTAGTAGGAATTTTCACTGATACTTATTTTAACATAGTTTCATTATATTGGAAGTGTGTGTATGTAAATACAGTATACGAGTGTGTATATATGTATATAGCAATTGTATATTATTTAAACAATTCTCATTTTTGGATACGTCGTCCTAAACAGATAATATGTGCAGCATACCAGATAATAGTAGTCTTATTGCTTTGTGAGTGATTACAATATTACCGCAAATTTGATGGATGGAATTATTTTCAGTGCTAAGTTTAGATGTTAATTCATTTTGTTTGGTAAGTAAAACTTACAAATTTAAATATAAATTCTTTCGTGCTTTGACTCAATATTTGTAATTGTACCTAACCTTTTATTTTGCAATTTATAAGTCTGAAAACTTTATTGCTTAAAATATCATGCCTCAATGGTTTAAAACAGAAAGTACTATAATATCTACAGACACTGCACATCACTGACAAATATATTAGTTAACTAAAGGATGTTAAAATCCGATACAAATTCAGCATTTTAGTAGTTGCATGGTTCAAAAAATGTGGGTAATAAATGTCAAAATTGTAGATTACTTGATTGTACAAATTGTATGTTGATTTATTGTTTTATGTAATACACCTATATTTCGGACAAACATGGCGTCTTTCTTTTAACTGTTTTTAACCAATTAGATTTAGAAAGAGTTAAAACGTTAAATTTAGAATTAGAATCGTTGCATGACTTAAACAAATCTCACAACACCATATCTACTCATTCCATTTTTTAATTATTGCTAGCAATAAATGACTTTGCTATAATGTTATTTAATGTACTAAAGAAGTAGAGTTAATGATTTTATATTGGCGATTATTGCACGCATATAGTACTGATTGGTATTACCACTCCAATAGTATTACTCAATAATAGTGTCAACGGAATTCAAAACTTGGAAAACGAATTTTTTTATTGTTAATCTTTCTCTCTAAGCCTGACAATTGGTTAAAATTGATCTGCTGGTATGTGAGAATTAATACTCATTGTGTTTTATTTATGTCGTATTTCTAATTTCTTTAAATTAGGTATAATATTATTTCATTAGTAGATATATTCTATATTTTTGTATTACATTTAACCGCTTTGGAACGCTTTGTTAACCATTACAGTTTGTTATTCTTGCGTGCTCTCCAAAGTATTCCATTAACCGAAATTTAAAAAAGCATCAGGATAAGCCCCCCTTTCCTCATGTTTTCAAAAATATGTACATATATTATTCACTTTTGTCGGTTCAGCCAGTTGGGTTTTTCGTTTGACTGAAGAATAAGTAACTCATATGCATGGTCATAACAGCTGATTTCAGGAAATTTGAAGATCGTTTATTTGAGAACAGATAGCCTGACTAAAGTGAAATTTTGAGGTACTGTCTACAAGATATGACAAAATCATATTCATTTTTTTAATTCATCGTATATTTTTATAGTTATGTCCGTTTTTTAAGTTTTAAGAGGTAATCTTTACTTTCTCTTGTGGCTATGGTCATATTTATTTGTCGAAATTATTATAAAAATAATATTTTTTATCTTTCATACTTCTTCGCGGTACCCCTTTATGTTTGTACGACCATTTCTTTCAAATTCTTTATATGCACAGAGAGGTGGTCTCTTTACAGTTATACCGCCAAATCCATAAACCACGAAACTGTATCCTCCAGGTACACAAAGCTATTCCAGTGAACGTGATTGTGTTCCTGCCCACCCTCATCATCGGCGCACTTGGTGGCACGCTGGGCGGTCTCTTCGTGGTTTTAAACCTCAAGCTGGCTCGGCTGAGAGGTCGTCTTCTAGCCAGGGCCACACGGACTGGTCGCTGGATACTGCCCCATCTCTGCAGACTTGCGGAACCTCTCCTGATCATCACTATCTTCACTACTTTGTCTGCCTTCCTTCCGGCTGCTTTTCCGTGCTCAGAGTTCACATGTATGTGGGATGGACGTCTCAGAAAGTGAGGGTCTTCCAAGTTAACTCAGACATGTGTTTAATATAATCCAATTAATATATTATGTTAGCCTTCTTCTAGAAATGACTACACGCACTATAAAAAGCAGTTCTCGATCAAATTAGAAGTACGTTTGCTTCTTACCGTTGTAGTTAAAAATGGTAGTAGTGTTTAGTATAATCTGAATTAGTTTTTTCTGGAATATTTAGTTTGTAAAAGAAATTTAAATAAACAAATAGTACAGTGTTTGAAAAGTCTTCACCGATAATATTAGCATAATTATTGGAAAAAATTTTCACAAATACTTGTATCAAATTTGAATTATACAATCAAATACAGCGTGGTCCATATGGCTGTGTCACTTAAACCATTCAAATAGGTCACCGTCAAAAACGCACAATCAGCAATCCTATGCGGAAATTGGTTTGCAAATTGAACTTCAATTATACATTTATCGAGAAATAGTAAATCTATCTGTCTGTCAAGCTCAATGCCTTCTTTCCTCGTTCACTAATTTTTCTTCGCAAGTGACTCCAAAACGAGTAACCACATGTGGTAAATGTTGCGCTCCCTGCAGACCACTTCATCACACACACCGTCCAAATCATCTTACCCTGAATATGCTCAAGCTGCGTCAATGAATGAATAAGTAATCCGAAAATGATTCATTTTGATTGTAACACCTTTTTATTGTTTCGAGGGAAACATAATATCATCTTCTCAGTGATTTTGTTAGTGTATCAATTTACCTTCATATCCCCTTGGAACTATTATAATTTACTAGTTCCCTGTAACCTGTACTGACTTTAATACTCAAAGTTATTATTTTTAGATATTTTTTCTCTTGTATTGTGTTTTTCATTATCCATTGATGGATGCATGATGATTTTATTGACTGCTCAAAGCGAATATGCACTCGTTTGACAACTTTAGTTTTTAAATAAGTTCTGGATCGTAATTTATCTGTGCTTAAATATTTTGATAAAATCTCCCTTTTCATTTAGAGTTATCATCAAAAGAAACTAATTGTAGGCTTGAAATCATAAAATATGCTTCAAAATGTTTCAGAATTGTAAATCATTCTGAATTATACTATAAACTGCATTAATATAGGAGATTTTACTTTGTCTACTTATTTCTTAATTCGATATGTTCGTCATTATATTAGACGTTATTAGACGTAGAATTCAATATTATAAATGCATTTAATTGATTTCTGACATCGTCTGCAGACAGGCATTAATTACAGCTTTGATATTCAGGTATGTTCGATGCACACACGTATGTGTGTATTTACCTCTGTAGCTATAGAAACAACATGTGCTGGGTCCCGAGGGTAGTACGAATCGTCACTCTACTATAGTGTGTTAACCTGCTTTCTATGTTACATCTTGACTGTCTCAATAGGTATATATAGTATACCTCAAAGTGGCACTGTATATCTGACCTCTTATATAATGATACAAGTTGGTTGAAAACATTGCCGGATAGTATCAACCTGTGGTACAGTTAGTATCACCTTTAGCTCGTTGAAGTGTGTTTGTCAACAATATATATATATATACGATAAATGGAATCATACTGAGCGGTGTGCTTTACTAGACTTGAAAACATTTACAACTATGTACGAATATTATGGAGCTCATAAAACACGAAATATTAATTAATATATGTTGCTTGATCGTTTTATTGTACAGTTCTCTACTCTAAATGAATATTAATGGCATATTATATTTGTAGTCAAGTAAAAAATTATTGACAGAATAATTGAATGTCACTTTTTAATTACGATATAAAAGTTTACATTTAAAAATTGTTTTAACTTACCTTATAGAAATAATGTAAAATTTAGATTAAATCTCATTAAAGTTTATGAAAATAATTAGAGATTATCTTTCTATGTGTGACATTATATTCCCTGATTTACTATGCATATTTAATATATCGAAATTATGGTAAAAGATACAATGTTATACTCGTAACGATACACAAGCAACATTCTCCAATTGGATATAATTAAAATAAACTAATATAGGTTATTTAATATAAATAGAACTAGTTTTTCGTATTAATTTGTAAATCCATTTAGTTCATTTAGTGTCTGATGTGGTCATTTATTCCATTTTTATCTGCAGGCCAAGTTGCGTCACTCCAATTTAACACCGTCCACCTCACCGTTCACCATCCACTCACCATTTCTTCCAAACACCAATCACATCGATGACACCACCTACAAAAACAATATCAAATCCACAAAAATCCCGCAAGCCATCTAATCTCTTACACACAACCCCATCCTCAACACATTTCCACCCAAGATCAACACTACAGAAATCACACTTCCCACTGGTCCGATCACACTCCCCTTGCACAACTCTGCAGCAACTCTTGCCCCGCCTCAACAAATACCAACACTTCCTTCACCCCACAACTCCAAATGCATGCTCAGTTTACTGCCAAGCAACACACGACATCACATATTTTAATCTGCACCTCCTACCCCACAAACCTCACAACTGCCGACCTCTGGACTAAATCCCTAGAGGTCAGTAATTTTCTCTTTGGTCCTGCTACAGGGCCGGGGCTGACCAGAACACAACACCGTTTACGTATAAGCGATTGTTGGGGGAATTTCTCTAAAACCCTTTTTAAACCCTGATGCCGTAACAACGGACCTAGGTGCGATGCTATTCTAGTGTGACCTAACTCAATCAATATCTAACAACTAAATTAATCAGTATATAAATAAAAGCAAAGATTCTAATTAATAGATACATACCACTAAACCAAACTCGTTGCATGTTTCACAACAGCGAATGTCTGAGCAGCGCAAGCGACCAGCTGAACGTGGAGTTGTCAGTGGTGAACTACACTTGTCCACACGGAGCAATTGTCTTTGGCGAGAACACAACTTGGACAAATCGAACCTTCAATCAAGTGGCCACTCTCCTCTTCACAACAGGTGGGTGATCGTTTATATCACTGAACTATAGAGCAAAACAATTGATAAAAACAAGAATTTCACTTTCTGCAGTATAATTTATACAAATTGTATATAATTGTGCATTTACATTTTTCATTTTTTTTAATATTTAATTTAAAATAAATATATGTATATGTGGAACACTTTGTTTTCAGAATATATTTTTAGTTACAAAACCTTTAAATTATATAAGATAATTTACATAACAGTTGTATAATGTATGCCATAATCAGTTTTTTTGTTTTACATATAAATATAAATAGACTATTTATAATGATTTTCTTTTTACTGCTTTATAGACCAAAGTTATGTATTAGATAATTATTTTCTATTATATTGGATATACAGAATTTACTGATACATACAATTTTATAGGCACTTCTTGCTGTACATTGAATGTTGACCATCCTGATAAAATCATTTTTAGTAAACCCTGGATGTACTATCTAATACTAACATCACATAAATGTTACTTATATATCTCCATCTAAATTCACAATATATATATAATGAACATAGTTTTTCAATTTTCCATAATTTAAATATAAAATCTTGATGTTGATAATATTTCTCAACAATAAATATATATTTCATGTTATTCAAATTAACAAATTGTTAATACTGTTATTCTAAAAGTAGTATAAAAACTAAATTACTTGTTTTAAATAATTAAGGATAAATTCCAACTTTAACTTTTATATTTGTTTGTCATAAAACTGCACTATTACTTTTGAGACAAGAGCTCTATCTCCCCACCCACCCCGTGAAAAAGGCGACGGCGCTATCGAACATCTGTTCTCTCGGAAGACCCATCTCCAGTTTGACGTCGGCTCTCTCATGACAGTTCTAGTCGTCTACCTTCCGCTAGCTTGCTGGTGTGCTGGAAGTGCAGTGTCCACTGGCCTCGTAGTCCCAATGTTCTTCATTGGCGGTCTCTACGGTCGTGTGGTGGGGCGGATCATGGTTTCATTGTTCGGAGTTCACACTTCGGGTTACTGGGGCTGGATCGATCCCGGAGCCTTTGCATTGATTGGAGCTGCCAGCTTCTTTGGCGGAGTTTCCAGACTTACAATGTCACTGACAGTGATTATGATGGAGATTACGAATGATATCCATTATCTGTTGCCTATCATGGTGAGAACTTTTTCAGCATGAAAAAAACAATTTGCAAAGAAAAAACTATTCTAATTGTTTACTTCACATACTGATGAGAACTTCAAATTTGCATTTTAGTTATAAAAGTAAATATTATTTTATACAGTTTTAAATAATTAGATCGATTTATCTCTAAATATACATATTATCCTTACTCATCGAGCAAGAAGCCATATTACGGATTCGGGGACTTGTGTTTGTTTAAAATCGCAAGGATGTTGGACAAGGTTGTATCCTCTTCCCACGTTTATTCAATGTGTATAGTGGGAGGATAGTGAGAACAGTGTTGGATTAAGAAGACTATAACTGTATCACGATAGGAGGAAATAGGTTGAGCAATCTGAGATATGTAGATGATATTTGGACGTTATTTTTAAATCTTTAAGAGTAAAGAATGTAAGGAAATATTACTTGATGCCATGAATTGAGAGAGTAAAAAGATATTTAAATCCATGACAGAAGAACATGTAACAGTTGTCAAACAAAGAATTGAAAAGGTCGAAGTGGTAGACCGCAAAATCTTTCTAATGTCGAAAATAAAGGCAACTGATTGATGAAAAGAGGGGCTTTAGATAGAACTGAAATGTTGGATATACGAAGCTGAAACGAAGAGAAAGACCGTCAACATGACGGATTGATGAGATGAAGGAAGTAAGAGATTAAACTCCTCACAGAAACATAAACATAGTTGAAGACATAAATTGGTTACCGGACAATCATTAGGCATGTCTTCAAAAGTGGTCTTCATCCTGATTAACAATATTATTTTTAATATAGTTTTTACAGTTATAATGTAAGTTTAAAATGTATTAATGCAGATTTTATGGTGTTGATTTGGTTTTGATAAATTTTCCACAGATGTTTAATTAAAGCATATACATTGCCTTATGTTATATAACTGCCATAGAATTGCACTTTCATTTATATGAATATTCTATAAATATTGTATCTTTTTTCCATTGAATCGATTTCAGTTGGCAGTGATGACCGCCAAATGGGTCGGCGACTTCATCACTCATCCCATCTACCACTCTCTCCTTGAACTCAAGTGCATCCCCTACCTTAGCAATGAGGTCGCTATATACAAAGCGCGCGAGACTGATCACTCCCAGAGCGGGGGTAACCAAGTCACAAGCCCCACTTCCACCGCCGTCAACAGTCGTAAGGCCACTTCTATTTATCTCAACTTGGAGCTCTTCACAGTGTCGGAGGTGATGCGCTCGCCCGTTCACTGTCTGTTGCCAAGGACAACGCTAAGCCGACTGACTCACATGTTAGTGGACACTGACCATGGCGGTTATCCGGTGGTCGAGAGCGAGACCTGCCGCCGGTTTCTAGGGACAGTTACTAGAAGAGAGTTGTTGGCCATTCTCGAGGCGACAGTGTTGGGGAGTCAGCCGCCCGACTATGAAGACCTCACTTTGCGTCCAAGGCTAAGAGAGACTGAGAAACTGTTCGAAAAAGCCAACGTTGCCATAGAAACTGCTGGAAAAGATGGTGTTGACGACCTTGTGGATCTACGGCCGTATGTAAATCAATCGGCAATGCGGATTCCCAGTGGCTTTTCTCTCCAAAGGGCTTTTATCTTGATGCGGAGTCTGGGTCTGCGGCATCTGGTTGTCGTGGATACAGGGAATGCGGTGTGTGGCATTATCACCAGGAAAGATTTGATGGGTTTCTCACTGGAAGAGAATTTGGATAGGGCACTAAAAGAGGACCATTCCACCATCACGGTCGCGGATATCTCGATGTCTGAGCTGCAGTCGTAGTAAAGTTGGGGTGAGGGGACATAGTTGCTTACCAGAGTACAGAAATATTTGTTTGACGAAATATGGCCAGGGGATTATCGAATATACTATGTTTTACCGCGAGTACAATCGCGCGAAGAAACAGCAGCATTTCTTCCAAACAAATTTAATTATGTATATTAAATTAAATTGCTTCATTACTAATTTATGATATTGTCGAGTTACTGAGTTAATATACATATATCGAGTTAGTGCGTTTTACTCGAAGGAAAATATAATTAAATTATGAAATAACATATTGGTTCTCAGACAAAGTTAGTTGAGTGTACATACATATGGGCTGCTAGATTCAGTTTTCTTATTTGAATCATTTTAAAGGCTTTTTGCTGCTGCAGTCTTTATTTCGTCCAGTGTCTACCTATGATGAGTTAAATTAGTTAGTATTTCTTACTAAAAGTTAAATAGAACATTGTTTTATGGGACTATCTATTACAATTGTTTGAAATGATAGAAAAATAGTTAGATGAGTTATCCTTATTCACACAATATTTTTACTTCTTTCCTTTATATTGTACTATATATATCAAACTAATTTTTCATGATACTTCATTTACCTAACTATTTTGTTAAGATAAAACTCATTCATTTTGAAACATATTTTTCTATTTTGTATGATTTTACCTTGATTCGAAATTTTATTAAAAGTTTTATTAATACATTTTAATTATTTTTTGTGAATTAATATATATATGTATATTAATATGTATATATGTATATACTCGTACTTACAATTTTCTTTACGATTGTATTTTCTTTACAATTTGTATAACGATTTGTAAGAATTACAATTTCTGTGTATTTTTCATTTTGAACATTATGTGAAATAATTTTTATCTTACGCACATAATCAGTATTGACATGTTATTATTATTTGTTATGTTTATCCTTTCGAAGAGCCGTAATTATCTCCATAATATATATACATATAGCTCGATGTCTGCATAATATTTATAATAATTGCCTGTGGTAATATTTTTCTATAACTAAATATATCTGTTAAGAAATTGCATACTAATTAGTTTCTAATTTCCATATAATTCATTAAATAATGGTCACTTCTTTGTGTAATCAAACACACAAAAATGTGCTCACAATGACTAAAATTGTTAGGTACTATCTAAGTATACCACTGCATGATTTATGTATGGTATACCTACATTTATACAAATATGTATGTATGTGACTTTAACATTTTCACATTTTTCGTTACATATTAGGATCTAAACAAATATTTATATCATAGCAGCTGCTTTACTTGTACTACATACATATAAATAATTTCTGTACCATTTTATTAGTAATTGTAGGGACTATGAATAAGCAGAACTAATATGAACAGCCTTTCCAGTTTTATTTATATGACCAGTATATTCACGAAACTGATTATTTACGCCTGACAATTTCCTTTTCTATTGTACGATTTTGGATTCACATTTTTAACTATACAATTCTTTTTATATTTCAAATATATTTATTAAAAAAATAATTGTCAAATAATATTTTTGCAAATTTTATATATATTTTTTTTTTATAAGTTAATCGATATTTGCGGTTAATTGCGGTTATATCGATATTTATGGTTTGTACATATATTTGGCAAGTACGACTAAAATAAATTATGTGAGGTATATTTTATTATTTACTGGTTTTATTAATGGCATTCGCTATACGACAGATTCTATTTTATTTAAAATTACTAAAAGATGTTTTAGATATAATTGTACATTATTTGAATTAACATATATATTTATTTACATATCAGAATTATTTTGGCAACTTCTGAGAAATTGTTAGACGAATTATGTACTACTTTTTGTAATTTTGATTTGTTACTACATTTCCGACTTTTTATATAATAATAAATTCAATAATATGTATAACAAAATTGTTTAATTTACATACGCAAACTATATTTTACAAACATTTTTACTTTCAATGTAAACAGCGAAATTCACTGGTGAAATATGTTATTGTCGATGAAGGAATATCTGTAGTATGAAAGCAAAAATTGCAATGTCTACTAAATCTATAATTATGACTATATTTATGTATTGATCTGGCAGTTCGACATCTGAAAAGTACCTTACTGTTCGTTTTAAACTATGTAAATGCTGGTCGAATTGTATAACTTTATTTAAAATTATATATATGTTTTTCATTAAGTACTTATTCAAATTTGTATGTAATATTTCTTAAAATTTTACTTATCGCGTGTTACAAGAATTAGTGAACAGATAATTTTAAATAAAGTCAAATGCAATGTAAATATGGTAATAAATATGACAACATACATGATATTGATAAAATATAATACCATTTTCATATAGAAACGACTCATGTGTTTTGAAAGTATACATTTTAAAAATATATATTAAAATTCATCGAATAAATTGTAGATTTCATTTCTTATATATTTATTTGTAATTTCAACAAAAACTGAAAATTATTTTTTGTACTACTGTTCGGCTACCCCTGCTTTTAAGTAGTATAATGATAATAAATATTTGTTTTATGCATAACTACATAGATAAAACAGAAACAACGAGCATAGAAAATAGAAATATATATATATACAATCATATTAGTACTTTTTAATAACAATAAAAGTACATACATCAATGTACAGGTTTGAAAGTTATATAAATGAAAATTATGAATATGATGAAATAAGAATATATAACAAAAAATATTGCCAGAGTAGACATGAATGGCGGCTGTCAATGCGTAAACAAAATCACAATAATAGTAATTTATTTCTTTATTTTATCGTGTAATACTTATATTGATTATTTTATTATTAATTAATTATAAAATGATACTTGTTATATATAGATAGGTAATTATCGTAGTTGTAGTTAACTAATAGCTATCAAAAATATGTTTTATTTATTGTGGAGTCAAAATCCATAGCAAGGCCCTTATAGAGTCGTTTCTCTCTGTAGGTACTCTAGTATGACCATTTTGAATTCGATCATCGAGAATTATAGGGGTGGAAATCATCGATTTTATTTCGAAGCATTGCCATGAATGATTATGTTGTTTGTATGTCCCTGATCATAGTTTGCTGTTTTTGAAAATATATGTATAAAGACAATTTTTTAAATATTTTCATTAACTTTGATTAATTTACTTGATTCAATTGAAAATTTTACTGGTTTGTATATCTTGCCAATCAAAAAAGTATATTTGTAATTATTAATTTATTTTTTAAATAATATGATAATGATGGATAAATGCATAGAGTAATAATAATTACTCTATGGGTAAATCTATACTAAGATAAGTGAGCAATTTACGTATCATAACAAAATATAAGCGTTAGTTTATATTGGATTGAACGTATTTATTTGATTAAATAATTTTATCTTTAGATTAAATATTTTGACCCTGAGCTCAGTCCCTTATCTTACAATAGAATCATTTATACTTTGTAATTATGGATCTAATTTGAGAAGACAACTCTTTAAGTTAATCATGTAATCACCGCATTTTTTAAACTCTTGAAATGGAGAATTTACCGACTGAAATATTGGAGAGAATCTTCAAATACTTTACAAGTAAAATACTTCTACAGACAATTTCCAAGTATGTTTCCTTTATTGAAGGAATTTAGACACTATATGTTACCGATGCATTAGATTTACTCATTTATGTTAAGCAATGGCAATAGTAGTGTTATGTGTTTTATAATTATAATTTATAGTTTTTATTAACATCTTAATTCGAAAGTGATATTTACTAGGATGTATTTCCTAAATATACATTTGACATTTGGGTGTAATTTTGGTGTTTCTTTTGAATCTCCTTTTTTGTAATGAAAATGGAATATATAAATATAAATGCCAATGGTATATTGCCATTGGTATATCCCTCACCATTGACATTGACATTGTCATATTGCCATTGGCCATGGTAAATCTATAAATGATTGTAATAAACTTAATAAAATAGTGTAAGTCAGGGAGAACTGATAATTTATTATCAGATGTAATATATTATACAAATTTGTAGATTAGATTGGTACAGTAATTAACTTAACATGCATTTTAAACTATATCTACCATTATTTAAATTATGCTTCATACATATATCAATAACTAATAACTGTTAATTTTAATTAACTAAAAAATAAATAGTTATATAAATAATGCAGATAATCAATTAAACTGACATCATTTTCTTTATTCAGATAATTATAGTATACTCAAGAATAAAAGTGAAATATGGTAATTTAATTCTTCTATTCTAATTATATATTTTTTATTTATCCTATTAAATATAAAAATATAATTGGTCCTTAATCATTAATCAGACTAAAATACCAATCAGCTAAACAATTCTATTTCAACATGCTCTTAATAGTAACTATATAGTTATATTTTTCTTATTAAATAGTATAGCTATACACTTTAGAAAGTTTGCAACAGAAAAACAACAGATTGATCACCTTGATTCACTGGCATTGTCACTAAAATTATCATATAATATATATATATATATATTTCACAATTCAATAATACATGATAGATTATTATAAATAGATTTCAGATAGATCTAGTTTTCTAATCCAGTCTACTTTTTGAAGTTTTGATTGTTCTTATATAATAACTATATATTATATAATAGACAAATAGCTCTAAGGTCCTTTTAAAAATATAAGATTCATATTTAAAATATTTGATGAGAAGCAGTAAATTATTATATTTATATATTATATATTGGCAATTTTCTAATAAATATAGAGAAGTCAGTAAATCTAGTTTAATATAAGGATTCACATTTGGTAAATTACATTCACTTACTTATACCAAGATAAATTATTTAACTATTATGCCTTCTTACAGAAAGAAGTTGTATAATTTCTTGCTCTATTATCAGATTTGATTTATTTGATAAATAGAAATATTATATAATTAATGTTTATTTTATATTCTTAATAATATTATAGGTAATATATACATATACCTCAGCTTATTAAAAATGACACACTCCCTTAAAAAATATATTTTTATGAATATAATCCCTTTAACTTTACCTATGTATAAAAAACATTTTCTAAATTAAAATTATTTTATTCTTAATGATGTTTATTATTAAATAGCATAAATCAATAATGTGGTAGCCTTCAAAAAGGCTATTATTGCATTATCTATGACAGCTAAGGGATATGTGAAGATAAAGCCTCAGTAGTCAATAGAGCCACCCCTTGAATCATTCACAGGCTAGATACATTTCAGCATCAAGTTGATGAGCTGCTCAACCACTGCTTTAAAATCTCCTGCCGGACATGCTGAGTTGTCATCCAGAGCTCTTCTAAATCATGTACAGGAATATTATCTATCTCCCTCTAAAGATGGTTCCACAGTTTTTAATTGGGTTTAAATCTGGGGACATAGATGGTTAAGGAATAGTAGTGATGTGGCTCTTAGCAAGGAAATCTGTGGCAATCTGAGACTGGTGACAAGGTACATTGTCTTGCTGGAACATCATCCTTTGTTGATAGAGGTTGAGTGACAGGAGACAACACTGGAGAAGGTCAATTGTAAGCTCTTCCTTTCAGATTACCCTGTACTCTTGTCAGTAGACGTGGACCATTTCATAAAATTGTGCTACATATCATGATGGAGCCACTTCTAGACAAGTCACCACACTGGGTCTTGTCATCTGTTTCTAAAGTGCTGTACCTCCCCTTCTTCTGACATAGGTGGTGTTGGTGGCTGGCAACTAAGTGGATGGAACTTTCTTCAGAAAATAGGATGAAGTTCTATTGCTTGACAGTCCAGTCTCTTTGTGCTGTAGCCCACTGAAGTCATGCTCTCCAATATTTTGGTTAAGTGTGGCTAATGAAATGATCCTGATGCTTCACTATAATTTATAACAAATCTGTAAATCAATTGAAGCAGCTGAGGAAAGTGTTTCAACTTTTCAGCCAATCAGAATTCAGCTGTGCCTCACTGTCTCCCTGCCAAATCCCCTCAGTATATACATACACACCTCACTGTATCTCTACTCCTTCTCTTGGAGTTACATAATCACCCTGAAGCTCTGTTCACTTTT
This sequence comes from Invenusta paracnida, assembly GCA_036023295.1. Taxonomy (NCBI): domain Eukaryota; kingdom Metazoa; phylum Platyhelminthes; order Proseriata; family Coelogynoporidae; genus Invenusta; species Invenusta paracnida. The sequence goes on from JAYRBW010089426.1 coordinate 14,821, forward strand.
GCTGTACCATTAAACAGTGATATTTTAATATTCAAGTATATGGGGTGTATTACTAGATACCCTATTAACTCAAATTGATAAATATTTCAATGTGACTGAATGCAATATACACAGCCAAATAGAAAATATTTTATGAGTATTGTTATATTTTATCTAAGTTTATAAGATTAAAATAACTAATTTATAGTAATTTTGTGGGTGCATTATTTTTAATGAGCAGGAGTGTATATATAATTATATTTCTTTCTTAAAATAACATAATATACTGCACATGTATAATGCATTTATATCAAAGTATTCTTCATTTCAATAGCCAAATAAATTAAAATTTCAAAATATTGAATTTCCCAATCAAATGTATATTGCAAGACAGATTAAATGTAGACAGCCAAGAATTTAAATTTGAAAACATATTTTTATTGGATTAAATGTAACAAAGTCAGATCAAATGTAGACAATCTAATTTTGAAAATGGGAATTTTGCTGGATCAAATGTATATAAGGACACATCAAATGTGGCAGCAACATATTAAATATAGATGCAAATTGACACAGCAAGTTTACAACTATAATATACACTACAGTAATTATATTAATTAGTAGTTGTTATATAGAATTTAAATATATATATTGTCATTGAAAGTCTTGTAATCTATGTTTTTGTAGTTATTCCTAAAATATTAAATACAAGAAAAATACACTCATCATTATTATATATATATATACAATTCACAAAATTACATAAGATTTATTTGCAACATGATTCAAGATTTCAGATTTAAGAGTTTCAGAGTAACATATTTTGCAAACACAATACTAATACAATTTTACATTAGAATATCATGATGCTGTAAACAAGCAGATGAATAATTTTGCTGCAGATGGCAGTAGTAAGCAGCAGCATTTTCCACCATAGTTACACAAATTTATGCCAGAGTTGCTTGATGCTCTTCCTGTTGTTGATATAAAATTTGGTTCAAAATATGCTGTTATCAAGTCAGTTTGCCTCCCACAGTTATCTACCATATAATATAATGTATGTTGTATAGACTCTACATCTAAAAGAAGGTAAACAAGAAAACAAATTAGTATCTATGTGTGGAATTATGTACACATACACTGAGCCTGCAAGTCAAACATTATCCTCAGATACACTAAATGAGATTGCTTTAGTGTCTATATTGTCTATATCTACATATAGCTTTCTAAGTACCTATAATATGTTTTTCTTGTCAACTTATTAATGCAATAATTATTTAAATATGTTTCAATTTTTGTATAAATATATAATTTTGGTAAAATATTAATTAAATAACATTCGAATTTTCAAATTGATTTAGTTTTCTCATAATTACTATTAATTAGAGGTAAATATATTTGGAATATTATAGATATCAGAAAGATGAAATTGTAATATCCTAATTAGACAATTATAATTTGTTATATATATTGTACATTGCAGTAACAAAATTAATAAAATCATGTCATTAAAAAATATATCGATATTAGAAACCTAACATGGAATTGAGACTTTAATATAACCAGAAAAGCAATAGTCTTCAATAATATAATCCTATGTGTGGTTATTTGGCTTAATATATTATACTGCACTTTCAAATCCGAATTAGCCATATCTAGAGGAAAAAATATTGAGTGTTACATTACAATTGCAGGATAAAAGGTGATTATTCATAGCTGAGAGAGGAGGGGGATAGAACTGTGCCCTTTCATTTGAATATAAAAGTGCTGTTTAGTTTATCCAATTTAATAAATGCTCAGGTCATCAGTGCAACTGAATTGATTTATAACAAGTTCATTGTTGAATGAAAATTCACACTTATTAATACATCTTTTATTTAGAATTGGCTTTCATTTACTTTTATAAAACTATTACCTTAGCTGAACTCTATTATTTGTTTCATGTAGAGTTTGCAAACGATGGAATGAATTAGTGAAATCTCCATCGTCATGGGAAAAGATCAACATGTGTGGATTCAGTCGCAATAACATTGTCAGAACCAAACTCATCAGACATTACTCATATGATACAACCATTAGTATTATTTCTGGACAGAGTAAGTTGTTTATTTTGTTCTGTGTTATATATGTTTTACAAATTTTTTAAATTTACATTTAATAATTATTTTGGAGTACTAAACTATTTTAATAGTTTAATTATTAATAATAATTAGTTTATAAAGATCATTTATACCTATGGATTTTTTAATTTTAAATGTCCAAACAAAGGTATAATGTCTCTCTATATATTCTGGCATTGTAGTTCCGGGTTACAAGCGATTGGTCAATCTCAGATACTTGAGAATATCAATAGAATTTTGGTGGATAGTATTTTTGAATTTTGGGTATCCAAGGATTTTCATCCTAATTTCGACATAATATGGGCAGTTAACATTATTCCATGTTATAATAATAATAATAATGTATATATTCTACTTGTAACTGGATAATAATGGAAAAGGGGGTCTTAAAATTTGTCTTATGTGTATTATTTCATTTTATGCTAATATTCAATTTCAAATTTTATAGTAGAAATAGTTATTTATTTAAAACATTTTTGTCTGTCATATAGGAGATGCAAACATGAGGAAACAGGCTTTCTTCTGTCCAACTCGAATTTTCATGCAGATAATGTCGGACTATGCAGTTAGTCTCACTGAACTAGATCTTTCCCGCTGCTCCTTAACTGATGTGCATATCGTTGATTTTCCGAAAAATATTGAGATCTTGTATCTCAATGGAACAATAGCCAATAAATTCTTAGGAAGGTAAGTTTACTTTGTATACATATAGGTTTATATTTATGTGTGTACATTTCACAATCTATCGAGTTATTCTACATTCAAACAATTTAGATATAATTCCTTATTTTGAATATTTGTTTAAATTTGCAATTTTGTTTATTTTAAATATGTTTAATTCTATACATTTTCTTATATTTTTCTAAATTAATAAATATATATTTATGAATATTGTGAAATAATATTATAGAGATAAATCAACGTAATAGTTGATAATTCATAGAGAAATGTATACATCCAAATCTTTTAGATTTACGTTCATGTTAATAAATCTTTGTTAAATAATTTTATTATTATGAATAATATTAATAATTGCTTGATTATTCTTCAAATTGATAGTAGTTTATAGATCATGTTTGTATGGCTGCTTTATATAATATAGGAATAATTTATCTAACGGATATAAATAAAACAACAAAATTGTATCCTGTTTAAAATTCTACAAGTAGACTTTTACTAAATTCAGTGGTTAATTACTTAGATGGCTCATGGAAACCAATTTAAACTTACGATCATTTAATTTTCTAGTCTACTTTACCCAAACAATTTCGCCGTCTAGGGTTGAGATTTTATTAGGTTTCAGTAATTGTCAAATGACACCCCTCTGACAGCATGACTCCACCCAAGAAGTCCGGTGGCCACTTCCTACACCTTCGCCAACTCCATCTTTCTGGCGCAACTTGGGTCACCATCGATTTTCTCCTAGAAGTCACCTCCGGAGCCTCTCATCTTCACACCCTCGACCTTTCTGGATGTTATCGTCTCACTGGAGGCCATCTGGTGCCTAAACGCCATCTCATCGATAGACTGCCTGAGTTGCGTGTGCTCAACTTGGAGAACACAGATTTCTGCTGCGGAGGTGTGTCTGGCAATATCCCAGCCATTGCTCAGGTTTTTCTGTGTGATTTAGTAGCCGAGCCTTCCGCACTGGTTGATCTCAATATTGCCAGAAATAAGTGCCATACAGGTGAGACTTCGGTCTGCATCAAATATCCTTTTAAACTAACGTTATTACATTATTTAAAGTTCATATTAGAATTGGAAACATTTGAATATATACTACAAGAGCATAGACAGCCAATAGTTTAAAAGCTTAAAGTGGACATGTTTCACTCTTAATAAAGTTTATCTGTCTTTTCATTTTCTATTTTCTATTTTTTTTAATATCACTAGAGGACCAAAGAATATACTTTTCTAGTGGATGACTAACTCGAATCGGCTTATTTGATATAGCTCTAAAATGTTGACTACCTGCGTGAAAGATTTTGTCGATCTTAACTTCAAAGCAGACTTGAGTTAAAGTTATAAAAGTAAATTGTAATCATGCTTTACCCAGGTATGTATACATACATACATGCAGGGACCACTCTAATAGTTACTTAAAGTATTCCCTGACATACAATATTGTTTATTACTCACAATAAGGTTAATCAATCGATAATAGGTATAGCTCACTAAAATCACATTTTGAACTCAAATCAGATGTACTACCTTCAACCCCAAAAGTAAAATATTATCCCCAGTGTGTAAGTACTCCTGGCTTTAACAAAGAGATTTACCCTGTTGCAATAGGATGTTTCGTTGATTATTTGAAGCTTATGATGACTAAGATATATGTTTAATTTAGAGCATGGCCGTGCTTTAGTCTAAGTTGTATTTCACTTATATTCGAGGTAAGCCGCCAGTATGCACTAATTAATTAATTGTTACAATGAATTAGTATATATATTTGATAATATTGACTGCTTTGACATTTGACATCTAATATATATATTTATCTACACATTGCTCGTATTTTTCTGGGATTTTTTTATCTAAGCGTAATTATATATCTTTGAAAATTTTAGAGATCGTTGAATTTATTAAATTAACTTGTCCACCTTCCCCTTTAAACCCGTATGCACATGCTACTCGCAGAAAAAGGCCTCGAATCTATGCTGACAAGTCTCGAGTTTCGTGGCAACCGCTCTCCTTTAGAACGTTTAAACATCGGTGGATCCTCTAGTCAAGAACTGACCCCCGGCCTAGCCGAGCGGTTCCTAAATTTGCCAGTTCTCAGTCATCTCACAGTTCAGTCAGAGACAGTCCTACCCGAGAATGTAAACCGGGTCTTCTCTCAAAGAGGGCCGACCTCCTCTGTGCAGGTGTATCGACCAGGTGGAGCATCTTCTGGGATCAACAAACGGCACCACGACTAACAATCCTGATCTTCTTGCAGATAGTTTGATCCATCCGTGTTATTATAAGAAACGTAGGAAAATCTCCAAGAAGTAGCTTATAGCAACGAAAATGTGTTTCTTAATGATAGCGCCATTAGAAAGAAGTTTAAAATTAAATATTGTGCCACTAGAATATGAGTGAACGTTTCAACCTATTGTGGAAATAAATCACTTATTCAATAGCTTCAAATTTTGATATATAATATAAGTATTGAAAATTTTCTTCTGCAAATGTAAAATCTTTAATATATCTATTATATACGCAAGTATGTAAAAAGTATATCAAATTTTGATATACTTTAATAATGGTATAATATAGTATAATAAAATGGTATATTATAATTATTGCAAATTTCCTTCTGGAAATTTAATATCTTTAATATTTGTATGCTTATATATACATTAAATATATATTTATATATATATTATTATATAAGCAAGTATGGGATCCTTTAAAAATAGTGGGCAATTTAATTCTTTTGGCTTTAAATCAGATGATTATGTAAATGTTATTTCCAAATAAGGTATTACAGATGAAGAAATATATTTCTTTTTATTGTGACATAATCAATCAAACCAATAATCGTCCATAACATAACCAGGTATGAGTTATAGTTTATATTTATGTGATCAAAATTAATTGATTTTTGTAGAAAGGACTTTTAATACTTAAAAATTCTTATATTTTTTATTTTTTTATTATGTTTTTATTTATGTATAGTTGTTATACCACATATTAATGAGGTATACTTAACTTAGCCAGGGAATACTTAAACAAAACTACTACTACTTATTATAGTAGTCCTTGAACTTAGCTTATACTTTATACTTAACTTTACTCTAATATACTTTACTCTTTTATTATATTATTAATACACCATACTTGCTCTATGATTTATACTTTGAAGCTAGATTTTTAAGTATAAAAGGTAACTATCAAACAATGTACACAACTTTTAAATTGTATTTTTAAACCTGGAATTTTATCCATTGTTTTCTCTACCCATGTAAGAAATAATAACTCTTATCAAATTTAATGCTTCTTGTAGCTGTTAAATGTTTTACAAATTATGTATACTTTTTCGGCATATATATACATACAGTATATATATATCAATCATAAATATTCTTCTGTGTATGCAATGGTTATTACTTTCACTTATGAGCAAATCACAATGTATTCTAATAGTATATTTAGAGATTTATTTTAATAAAGAAACTTAATATGCAAATTTGTACAATAAGAACATCCAGTTTTTATTGCCCGTTCGTGTGCATAATTGAATTTGAAAAAATGTAGATTTGGATATATATATAAATATAATAGATATTATGTAATAGATAATGTACGAAGACAGATATTTAAACTGGATAATGTACGAGTCGCGAAGCGGCGAGTACATTCCAGTTTAAATTTCTGTCTAAGTACATTAATTGACATAAACTATACTTTTGAATATAATCCATATTATTTTGGAAGATTGAATAAAATTGATTAATTGATAAATTATTGACGTAAAAATATGTATTCAATTCAATTCAATTTATTGAATATAAATGCAACAGTAAAATAGAGTACAAACTAATATAACAAATACATGGTAAAAATAAACTAGTACAAACTAATATAACAAATATATGGTAAGAATAAGCTGAGCTGAGAGTATATTTGCGAACTATCCAATTACTTAAATTATGCGAAAAATATAATGGCTTTGTCACTTGTTACCTCCACTTTCTGTATTTTGTTGCTTATGGAAGTAGATGATTGTGGTTGCAAATCATTTAATTGGATATTTTGCGG
>JAYRBW010089437.1:0-21653 GCA_036023295.1 Invenusta paracnida
CTTAAATACGATTTAATACTGGTACATAATTCTACGTTTAATTAAAATATTTCCGCACTTTTAAATTTGAATTTGGCGCAAAGAATTTTGTTTAAAAAGACAAATAGACGCGCGCGTTTCTTTTATACTCTTAGAGCCGTTTCATTGGTTGGAGTCTTGCTCGATTCTGATTGGTCGAGAGGTTCGCGGATGAGGTGCGTGAGTCACGTCACGGGGGTGGTGGTGGTCACGTGACTGATCTCGAGATCTACTTACCATACTACTTGTATGTAAATATTATTTTAAGGAAGTTCTTTCAGATAAATAAAGCATCCATTAGGATTATCAATAGGATTATCAAAATGGTACGACTAAATTTTATTAATCAAACTTTAAATCCAGGACTCCGATCTAGTATTTGTATATAACTATTTTTCTTAAAGAAGATATTCTCTTTAGTGATTTTCTTGAATAAGGATCACTAACATTATTTTAAATATACAATTATTGGAATATTTACCATACAGTTGATCACGTAAAACGTGTGTGTTACTTTTCATTTTCCTAACTGATTTTATGTTATCGGATGTCATCTTCTTATTGTATATTGAAAACTTCACATTCATCTATAGATTGCCGGAAACGGAAACGCGGCTGTTTCACTTTGACAGGTAATGTTGCGATTTAATATCTTATTGTTTTAACTTTTTTTGTATTTGAAACCATGTTTTAGATGTCGTTTGATTTCTAGCATTCTCCTCCACCATAGGTATTTGGTTTTATTTTTGCTGCAGTGTAAATTACTCTGGGATGTTTTTTATTCTTCGTGTCCAGAAGCAGCTATTCTTCTACCTTTAGTGCTACCTTCGTTTGTTAGTCATTTTGTTGTATAGTTACACTTTCTATATCTCTTTGTTTTTCTCTTTTTATTTTTTATTTTACCCTTCTTTCTGGTTAAATGAGTAGATTTTGACTGCTGTTTTATCAACTTATGATGTCGCAATTTGATTCAAAGAACTCTGGAGAGTTTAGAAAATAATCAAATCGCCTGTTAGAGTCTAAATTATAACAGGTATACAAAATACTCGCACGTAAAGTATAAAAACAGAAACGAACTTTACTAGTTAGCTTAGAAATTACCAAAGAAGTTTTTAGCGAAGTCACCAAGTTCGAGAAATAAGGTGAAGATTTTAGAGATGCGAAATATTATTATAGTGCGTTTGGATAAGCCAAAATACATTATGATGGCTTATCAAATTTCAATCATTACGGTACGAAACCTTTATATGATCACCTTTGAATCAACTGTTATATACCCTTGTTTCACAGACGTACTGTAATATGTCACTGTGTTGTAGTTGTTAAGTTTTAAAAATCAATTGTAAAATTGCTGACTATATATTTTTATTTTTGTAATAAACATATATTTAAGCTGTCAATGATATAAAATATTTACATTTAACGATGTGTTTGTCTGTTAACTTCAAATATTTGTTATGTATCATTGATATGTTCAATGTTGTTGCATATAACTTTTATTAAAACTTTTGTCAGATATATTTTACTAAAGTAAAATACAACCAAGCTGCATAGTTCACAATGTATTCATTTGTTGTAGGTATTCATTTTTTGATGATGTAATTTCTTGTTTTCAGTGATATGCCTCCTGCGGGAATGATGAGCACTGAAATCACCACAGCAAGATGAATTCTTTACTCAGTCCACAAATTTGATTAACTACTTTTAAAACCTACGCATACTTACATGTTTAAATGTCTAAGAGTTTTTCTATTACTAAACCAACTATTAAATTTTACAATATGTGTGCGTTGCACTTTGTTATGTATCTTTATATATAGAGTATATTTATTAATTTATTTATTAAATTTGGCGACCATAAATATATGTTATAATATGCTATATGAAACATATATCATTGAAATATAATGTATACATAATGGCCCAATGCAAGTGTCAATTATCTGTCATTTAAGTTAGAACTAAGTTAATATCTATCATTTTGTTTATAATATAGTTATTTTCGTGCCCACATAATGTACATACTATGCGTGTAAATAGGGAATGAATGAACATCAAATTATTAATGATAACGCTATGCAATTATTCATTTACTTAGTAGATAATCTGGTAAGTATATGGGACTGGGAAAAGACCACCATTTATTTTATTAATTGAGATCCATTAAGATATATAATACGTTTCCATCTTGTTTTTGATAATTGTTCTTAGTTTGAATTGGTTAAACACATTAGTAAGCCTACAATGTAATGTTTTAGTCAATCAATATAACATGAGTCACGAATGAGTAATCCAACAACATCTATCTATGGTACTACATATATGGAAAAAACACCGTGAAAAACACTACATATATGTATTAGATTGAATACCACAGAGTAAGAATTAATTATTTATATGCTTTCTCCAAAAATTGTAAGTATATAATATACACTAAAACGAAAGTTCTCACTCAACATAATATGCGTATTATTTAAACTACATTATATAAATTTTGATAAGGTTTTAGGCACAAAGATTTGGACGATTCATAACATTAAAAATATTAACATATTATTAGGCGGAAAAAGAGAATAAGATCATGGGTAAGATCACGTGATAAAGAAGAAAGCTGAAATAATTTCGGATTTTGATAATTAATTAATGTGGACAATCATGATTTTTTTAATTATGTTTTAAATATTAAGATAAGCTACTATTTTTATTAAACGTTATCTATTACTATGTGCTTTTTAATCTAAAAGACAATTCAATTATTATTTTGTAACTAGCCAAGATTAAAGATTAAAAAAATCATTATTGTGTTAGCAAGCCAAGAACTAGTGCGTCAGCAATTAGCTTGAGAGATGCTAACAGCTCTAGTCATTAATGTTAAGGAGAATAGGCCTATATTTGAACGTTAATAAATCAGGCTAGAATACATTAAAAAGCTAACTTTTGGTATCGGCGTAATCGGCAAGCGCTAAGAAACAAAAAACACCTAAAATGAACTTCTGAAAGGGTTTCCAGATACTTTTTTCCAGATACAATTTCGACGAAAAAGTGTTTCTTCTTCTTATTATTATCTTAACAAAAAGTTTTGCACGCGGACAACGTAATAATAGAAAGCATAATCCAATGTATTAAAACAATTGCGTTGTCCTCGGTTTTGCAGCGTCGCAAAAATAAAAGCCGAGAAGACTTTCTCCTCAACAGCAAAATTTGAAAATAGTATTGATGATATGAAGTACAGCCATTAAAGAAATTAATATAAAAAAGGGGCAAGATTTAATTGTTACAATTCTTACAGTTAAAAATAAATATATATAAATGAATAAGTAATATGTATATCTAAACTGGAAAATTCATAAGAATAATAGTTTAAAAAAGTAATAAAAAATGTTTGGTAATAGTATAAATTGTACTATTATTTACTATTTTAAATTAATTAGCTTATTATCTAATAACTACACATGCATTTATGTGAGTTTCATTGCTTCTGTAAACATTTTCATTGCTAAGAAGTTTTTTATTAATTTTTGTTCTATTAGTTTTATGAATTTTCCAGTTTAGATATACCTACATATTATTTATTCATCTATACATGTGTATATGTGTATTTTTTAACGGTAAGAATTGTAACAAATAAACTTTGGCACCTTTCTCATATCGATTTCTTTAATGGCTGTGCTTCATTTCATCAATATCATTTTAGAATTTGGCTTTTGATGAGCTTGTTTCTTGACTTTCATTTTTGCGACGCTGTCGTTTTTGTTTTGATTTTGTATCTTTGTAGAGCATGTGTATTGTATCATATTTATTTATCTATATTGTTTTGAATTTTAGTAGTCAACATTATATACAGCCGTTAATACGCGATTCTGTGAAATTTAAAAGTCAAAATGTTGGTGTTTGATTTTGGAAATAAAACATTGTTTTAAGAATAAGAATAAAAATAAGAAACTTAAAAATAAAACATCTTGCCATATCATCATTTTTCGCTTTACATTGAAACTGTCATTTTTGGTATAATCACTCGACTTTTTATAATAGTTTTCTAGCTTCTGTGCTATTATTTCGTTATACATTTTTAGGTATGACTATGCACCTGTATTTATTGATTAATAAATCTGCCGATTCTGTCAAAAATAGAATTTAAGGAATGAAATATACCAATGTTTGATAAAACTAATATTTGTCGATATGCTAATATCTTTGTATTACGACCAAAAAGACGAGAAAACGAGAATCTGCTCCCCGACGCCAACAAAAATACCCTATTCGCAGCTCCCAACAAATCATAAAGTTATTGGAGAAGATTGATCGCAGATAACGGCCAGCCACCTACTAGGGTGGTCCAGAATAGGACGAAGAAGAAGAAGAAGAAGAAGAAGAAGAACACCGAAATACAAATATTTAATAATATTTATATATTTTTATAAAATTATATAAATAATCACTTCTTTTTCTTAATCGTATTAATTGTGTTCATATTACTCATCTCCATTTGGTTGTATTTCTTATTATATTAATTGTCTAATAAATTATTAACCAATAAGAAAATAAATGTTTTGTATTTTTGATGATAGTAAATTAATAGATCTTCAACAATATTTTCTATGGTTCAAAACTATTGATTTATTAAGTAGAAATTCCTGAAAAAAAATGAAGGAATCGATATTTTAATTGTCGACATTAGATCGAACCGCATCTGAATTGGTTATTTGGACGTAATTTGAATAGAACATGTTAACGCATGTTATTCACAAAGATGTTTCACTTTTATCTTTTATGGTAACGCTGCATTGAAATTTCGCATCTCATTATGCGGTCTGGACTATTGTATTCGTGTGTTTCTTCTTACGAAAACTTGTCAGTTTATACTTTCTTGTTTGTGATTTTATTTCAAGAACTTAAGTTTAACACTAATATTAATAACACTAGTACTACTGTTACTACTGACAAAGAGACATCAAGTGATTCATATTCGGTTAATAAAAACAACATTCTTTCTATATACATGCCTAAAAATGTAAGTTGATATCCTACCAATTTGAATATTGAGTATTAATGTAAAATTTTCATTATTTATTTACTGGTCTATAATGTGTGCATTTTCTAATTGTTTATATTTATCCTGTAGCGTTCACAAATGTATAGAATATAAAATAGCGAATTTTGATTGTAGTTGCTTATTTAACTGCTTATAAGTAAAAAACCAAAGAATAGAATGAAATGTTATATTTAACAAAAATAACAATGATTTTTCTCTGTGAATATATAATTATGTTTATAGATATTGATGTATACTAATCGGTATACGTGTATTATATATATATATGCGACATTAGCAGTAATTCATATCAGAAATATTATGTTGATATTATGTAATAATTTATAATATTTATATCATTTAATGGCTTAAATCTTACAATACTTACATATAAATAAGTAATTGTATATATTATAAGGTTGTCCTCACGCTATCTTAGCATAGTAAATGAAGTATAATTAATAATTATGTATGTCAACGTTTAACTAATGAATATGTACACCCAACCTTGTAAACTATTTCACTAACGAAAATATATTCAAATATATATTATGCAACTTTTAATGATATGTTTCATTACACTATGCATCTAGTGTATAACAATCAACACATTAAGGACTATACATTCAGGTTTAACGGTCAACATACGCATTAGTGAGTTATAGTTGTTAACAAAGTTTGTTTATTGTTCATGTATGTACTACCCTCTGATGTACATATGTTGTTTAGAGAAACAGATCTATACCAGTCAATCTCTTCACCCCTTCCCGCTCTTTCATGTGTGTGGTACTTATTGGAGTCAAATGCGAATTACAAAGAATGTGATAAATCAATTATCGTTGTAATCATGTACGTAGGCAAATATTGCTGTTGCAGACACAACATAGATTTATAAACATAGATTACAAAGTATTTAGGTACTTATCTAAAGTGTAGGAAATTTATATGTTTATTCCAGAATTGGATTTTGGAATAAGACAATCGACTTGTTTTATTTAAATAATAATATATTTTATATTAGGTTAATAACATTTATTCCACCAAATAAATTCTACGTACTTCAAGCTATGCATTCTACAATGCATTTGGAATAGCTATGGGGTTTTACGAATTACTGGAGAAAATTATAATGAACCAGCACATCGATATATTTAACGTTTGCAAATTTAAAACAAATATGCACTTCATCTGTAATCAAACATTGTGTGAGCGCTTTCGATATATATCTTTTATACAATAACATTGACTTCTTTTTCAACATATACAATCTAAACTAGAATATGTACCTACTTTATGCACTGTTGGCCTGTTGTCTTTTATATATTGTTATTACGTAATGTTACAATATTTTAAACTGTTATCCTAAACTTCAGCAAACCTTATAGGAGTATTGTTTTACCTGTGATTTTAATGAATTTACATAACACACAAAATTATATCTAGGTCATAATTTCCCACCACTTAAGATCAACGTACAAGTATTGTAAATTTAATTCGTATTTAAAAAGAAAAATTACAAAAACAGATAATTAAAATTTTTATTTTAATAAGAGGCAAACATCAAAATAGACCATAACTTATATTTACTTTACAATTATATTTCATGAAATAATATATATACTATTATCTTTATATAGGAAGTAAATCAAATGAATATATTTTAAATTTGTGGAATATGAATAATAAATTACATTTTTCAAAGATTTCGTTAACAATGAAAATATTTGCTGACCAAAAATTCAAAATTGTGACATGAATTTAAAATTCAAATTTCGCACAATAAGTAAGTGATATATGTAGAGTCAATTTAACAAAAAATGGGCATTACAAACATTTAATATTTTCATTAATCCATCTTCTTATAGTAGCCTTTTTTACAACTGTGTCAGAAAAGAGGGATGGTATTGGGTATCATAATATACAAATAAAGTATGGGAGAGAAATGTATGGGGATAGGTAGCGTATCTAAAATTGTAATTGTATCTAAATGTATTACAATATCACAATGAAACAATATATGTATTATACCAATATGGAATATATCATTAAAATATGTGTATAAAATATGCATTGTATATATATATAATTTTCTAAACTTTGTTTACTGTTGATTGATAACACATTTTGTTATGAAAAGTTATTTCAATTTTATTTTTATTTTTTTAATCTTTTGAAACACTTTTAGGACAGAAGAGCAAGGTTTTAATTAAGAGGCAAAAGAAATTTAATGAATCATTCATGGAACGTAAGTTTTTGACTTGAATCTGTCGGTGTAGTTGATCTTTTAAAATAATGAATTGTTGATATTAATATTTCTTATACATTCTTTGACTTCTTATAGGAAATTTACTTAGTTGACTATACATAATTTATAGATAGTGCCTAAAAGTCTGTCACTTTAATTACAGAGAAACTAATCGACATACTTTTAAAAAAGTACCTTAAAAACAATCAATTCAGACAAAAATACAAGTATATCAAGAATGTGAAAGATTATAAAGGTACGTTGCACATTTATGCGTGCTTAAAATCATTTATTGTTATCTTCTTGTTTTAATGAAGTATACATATAGGTATACACAATTGAAATGCCTTTTTCAAATAAATCATTAAACGAGAAATGTGTATAATATATTTCTAGCATTTATGTATTAGATGTACAAATAAATGTACCCTGTTGTGTGCAAAGAAAGAGAAACCCACTCTAGTTTTTAACTTGGCCATGCTAATATTGCTTAGTTTTAAATAAATATATAATATAGATTATTATTAATATTATTAAATGATGTAAAAATTTACTTTTGATTATTATTAAATTGTTAAGTGATGATTATAATTTATGGTGTTATATTTGATTCCTCTTAGAGTCACTGTGATGATTTCAACTTCTTTTGAGTAACTTCCTGTAATTTCCTGCACAATTTCTCTAAAATTTCTGTATATATTAATACATATATATGTATATCCCTATCACTGCCAGGCATGTTATTTGTTCAAAATCTTCCATAGCTGAAAATTGAATAATTATTCGTGTGTATAATGTTTCTTCCTCGTTTGTTTAATAGATAGTTCTCTTTGGTCTGCCACTGAATTGTTTTAAATGCAGGAGATATTTTATTTCTCTGAGACTGTTCAAGCTTTTTAATTTTGCTCTGGTGATATGATGTCACATATAAATGTGTATTTTTATCCCTTTTCAGTGAAATCCTTACTATATTTCTCACAGAACTTGACGGCAAAGGTGAATCTGGCCTTTGAGATGCCCTGGACTACGGACCCCGAAACAGGGAAGAAATTCTACTACTTCAATCTAGATAAGCAGCTTGTAGATATCTACGTATTGAACAACACCCACAAGCCCAACTTCTTTGTTACTGCTATAGCTATTCAAGGTGGCCCCAACGATTGTCCAACATATCTACGAAAATTCAAAATGGAGGTTAGTTGTTATTGCGTCAAAATTTCTTCACAGATAACATATATTTTATAAGTATAACCCTGCCACTTATTTGTTAAAACAATAAACAAACCCTACTATTTTATTTCAAATATACTTATGTAAAAATAACGATAAAGACCTTCAATATTATGTCTAAAATAGATTATTATTTAATTATTCTGATTGCTGAGTAATTTTCTGAAGAGAGTGTTTCAAAGTTTAAACAAATGTTTTAATATTTGATACACTACTTTTAAGTAGTATGATTGATTACTGTAACAAATATCATATTTTAATGGTTGAATATATAATTATATATTTTTTAGCAATATATATATAGGTAACATATAATTTGATCAATATTTTCAATATATTCAATATATACAATATATGTATATATAAATTTCAATATATATAAAGTGAAACAAATATACATAATATATATTTAGGATATCGGATATACAAGCACCACTTGACCCTATCCATACCAGGCTATTTTACGTATCTATATTCCGGGGAGGGGGGTGCCGTGCCCTCTCCAATAATTGTTAAACTTCCTGGCGGAGTAGAGTTTTGAAACACACTCAATTGAAAAATATATTTATTCATAGAAAAAATTAATTGAAACTGGTTTTTAAAAATATTGATAAGCTTTTTTTCTTTGTATATTCATTGCACCAAAACTTCATTTATTTTATGAATTGAAGATGATTGAAATTGAAGAAATTGAGCATGATTTATTATATGAAACTAATAAAAAACCCTACTAATCATTGTTACTGTGGCTACGTGAGGAGCATATCCGAATAATTCTGAGCTCGTTTTCATATTCTTCGATTTTTTTACCAAGGTCACGTGACCATATGGTGTACAGCAGTGAATATAACGCTAAAAGTTGTAAGACAATATTTTAGACAAAGTTATGAAACCCCTCGGCGGTATGGATAGAGTTTAAATATATCGCTACAACCAAAATCTTGAAATATTATGGAATACATTAAACGCGTATTATGTCATCAACTAAATGAAAAACAGGAGACTTGTTTTGTCATCCTTGCATATAAATATTTAATATTTGTTAAATTTAAAACAATTTTTTATTTCCAGTTTCACAATAGATCTAATTTTCCATTGGTTCAAATAAAGTAATGATGATCACAATTCTTGCATTGACAAACCATTGAATAATTATACATAGAGTTTTGTCTCATTGATTTCATTTGCTTCGTGTTGTACATTTTTGTCAATATAAAATCGTTTTATTTTAATTTGTTTTACGTAAATAGGTAGGCAAGAAATAATATTAAATTAATTTTTTAAGTGAATAAATATATTCATACAGTGGTAACATACGTTAGTTGTCTGTAAAATATAATTTATTTCATTTGTACCAATCTATAACTGTTTTATTACAAAAACGATATATTTGATGTAAATTTTAAAAACATAATTTTTCAAAACCTTTTGGGTAGCTGAATAATAGCATTAAACTATATGCAGAATCAATAAAAGTCGGAACTCTATGTTTAATTACTCTATGGAAAAAACATTCTTTGTTCAGTTGTATCTAATTATTATGAATGCTTTAAAATTACCAAATTATCTTTTCGTGCTTTCCTCCCGATTAAGGTGTTTGATTCGAATAATAAGAATCAAAGAATTGAGCCTGGCATGGATACCTTGAAGATTTCATATCCGAATTGGCACTTGTTTATTATAATGTACGATGTCACGACAATCTCGATTTCAATGAAAAGTATAGGAAAATCGATTTGCTTCAGTGAATTTCATGTTTATGGTTTACCCCATTCAGGTAAGAGTCACAAATTTATATAACGAGGGGGCGATCTTTAAATAGAAACGAAACTTAATTTTTTTACTCATCCCCTCTAAACAAGCCTTCTATCTAAACATGTTGTACCTCCCATTAAAGGAATAACCTGAAATGGGTACACTTATATTTTAGAATAAATATTAACAAATGTTTACTGTAAAATGACCATTTAATGCTTTCTTTGTAGAAACGGAATTTTTTAACGATATCTCAGAAGACATTTATAAGCTTCAAATTTAGTCTTTAGGTAGAAATTTGATAGCATTATAAGAAAAATTATAAATTATTTGAGAATTATAAATGGTTTTTAAATGAAGAGAAAATCTTGAAGTTTCATGTAAGGGAATGATTACCAAAGTTGATATTTTGAATGTATTTTATGCAAATATTGGATTATGTAAAAATTGAATTGCATTTTTAAAGATAGAATTTTATGATATTTTCAAAGGGATATATACAGTAGTTGAAACTTTTACTTAATATTGAGTAGAAATTAATTAATGTGAAAATATTGTTCGCCTCTAGCAACTCATTGATCAGTTTACTGTATTCTGATTGGAATGGGGTTATGCACGGCTATTACACATTTCGCTGTATCCTGATTGGATGAGGGTTATGCAAGGCTATTACACATTTTACTGTATCGTGATTAGATGAGGGTTATGCATGGCTATTAAACATTTTACTGTATTCTGATTGGATGAGGGTTATGCATGGTTATTACACACACATTTTACTGTATTCTGATTGGATGAGGGTTATGCATGGCTATTACACATTTTGCTGTATTCTAATTGGATGAGGGTTATGCATGGCTATTACACATTTTACTGTATTCTAATTGGATGAGGGTTACGCATGGATATTACACATTTTGCTAACGTATAACATACACAGTTTTCTATCTATAGTTTTCTACATAATGTCTGAACTTATCACCAACATTTTGGTTGAATGATATGTGCTGGAAAATGTTAACGTGACATATGTGATATTTAGAAAATGATATATCATGGATTTTCACATGTTTTCACGGATTAATTATTGCTACCATCAAATTATATTATTTATTGAATGGAAAACCATGGTATATTCTATCATTACATAATATTTAGTTATGAGACTCAATATATAGTAAAGTAAATATAGCCGTAAATTATAAAATACTTGCATAACAAGGTTTTCAATTTCGGATACGCAGTTATTGCTATTAAAAATATTATATAGGTATATGTATACAGGGTGTTTCATAAGTCACGCATAATTAATAGTCAATAATAATTACACATAATAATATACATATAAATTTGTTTTAAATGATAAAGACATATTTACTGACATGATAATTACACATAATAATATACATATAAATATGTTTTAAATGATAAAGACAAAATAATGTTTTCAAAGTTAGGTGATAGCCTTAGAAATTACGAAATTATTTGTTGTAAATTACAAATCTAAAAATGGACTACATTTTAAATGTGTCCTTTCACTTGCTAATATCTCCTATGATGCATGATTTATGAAACACCCTGTATATGCAATAGATAGTGCATTTACTGCTTTCTACATATTTACTAAATCATTCACACTCAATCATTATAATATGTATAAACATAAACTTTCAGAATATGACTTGGTAATCCAAAACTATTTTATTAAGTTCAAGAGTATTCGAGATTTCGACAAATATAATAGAACCTGTCTATTTCTGGATAACACGAAGCTTGATTGGGAAATCTCACTCCAAAATTTGGCTCATGAAATTACCTACGTCTTGTTATATGGACATGAAAAGAGTAATGTGTCAATTGAAATGTTTAATGTAAGTTTCTATTCTTACATTTTTTGAGAAATTCAACATAATGTTGCGAGAAAATATGGACATTTCCGTTTCTTCTTGACCTAGCTTCACTTTTGTAGCACTACACGTTTTTAGACGTCATTTAGACGACTTGATTTTTATCGTCAATTCATTAACTTAAGCGACACTAATATGAAAACTGTAAAAAGCATAATGTGATATTAATACTATGGAGAATAAGTCTATATATATTTTGATAATTAATAGCATAAGTATTAGAATTAGTTTTTTATAGAATGGCTGACTTTTACGTTTAAACCATTGAAATCTCCAACGTGGTACAAATACGTGTGCATTTTCTGACCACGCAGTACATAATATGTAGATAGAAAATGTATCTTTTTTTAGTTTTACTTTTCTCAAATTTTATAATATGATAATAATAAAGATAAATATACTCTAGACTGCATAATAGGAGTAGAAAACTGATTTTAGATATTAACGCTATCTTCATGTATTAAAGTGAATATATGTACACCTTTTAGAAAACGAAAAATACCTTTGTTATATTATATTTCATTATAATACCTTATACGTCATCGATTAATATTCCATTATTTTTCGATTGATTGATCTGCTGGTAGATTATATTACCACAGCTTTATTAATTATAATTAATGTATATATGTGAAGAATTCCTCATTTTAATGCTAAACGTGATATTAAAGGTTTGTTATGAGAGAAGAAAGGGGAATATTTCCAAGAAAATATATAAAAAATACTTATCAGTTATGACAACGATATTTAAAAAGTGTAGTTATACTTAAGATATTGATTGAGACCTCATGCTCTGATTACATTGTATGACTTTAAATTTTAAATACATATTTAAATTCTATTAAAAGATATTATCTAAAGATATAAACTTACAGGGGGTAATTAAGGTAAACCGATGTCAATATATTTAACATTTTTAATAATATGTTCCACCACAATCAATGCTTTTTATATACGTGCTCCACATAATTTGAATACAGATTGCCCATTTTTAATTTAAAATAAATTATTTTTAATGGTAAGTCCTCGTTATGTATGCAAACTGTTTAATTTATATGTCCTGACTTTGACTTTGGAATTTGTCAAATTGAAATTAGCCTGTCAAACATTTGTCTGTATGCTTGATTAATTATTAATAATAATTACGTAAGTAAATACTATTACATCTATTTAGGTCACGCTTGATACTCTAACTGGAGATAAGACCTACTGCTCATTCGACCACCAATTGGGCATCAAATCGAAACCCTTTAAGGCGACCTGTCAGATGGGACGCGTGAAGAAAATTATTATTCGGAGCAAAGGCGGCAACAACACAATTTGCGGTGTTATGATTTACGGAAAAGTTTCCGATGAGCATCGTTAGTGTCTGATTTATAGATTCTCTCAATATTAACCGTTTGTAGTTGTTTACTACACAAGTATGTGTGTTATAAGTATGACGGTTTTCAAGGTTATTGATTATTATAACTTTTTAGAACTAACTCCTGCGTATAATTTGTAATGCAGAACATATCATAGGCAAATGACCAGGCTGCTCGACTATCCCACAAAATGAAAAATGGTATCTCAACAAAGCAAGACGTCAAGAACGCATTATAATGATGACAAAATCAGTTTGCTAACAGATAATTATTCTCACCTCTCAAGTTTTTCAGTGACAATTAGTCGATGGGGGCCAAAATATAACTCCCTCTATTCTGTACGAAATTTCAAACAACAACTGGCATTGCAGAATTGCATTTGTTATGATGCTCTTTTTGTTTCTTCACTGATAGTATTTTTAATTATTACAGTGTTAGTGCATATATTTAAAAGATTATTGTTAATGGATAAATTTGCTTTCATTAAACATATTATATGACCATAATTATTTACTAAGCTGTCAGAATAGCAACGATAGCATTTAAAGTAAAATATTCGTAAAGTTTGAAATATTTACTGATTTTCTGACAAATTTAATAATATTATTTCGCTTAGGCGTTTGTAATTGCAGCTTTTAAAAATGATATCTAATTCATCCTTTTATTTCTTTTAATTTTATCTTGTTAAATTGTTCTAAACTAACTTCGTTAAAAATAGTTAACCTTTAATTCGAAGTTAGTCTATATTTTCCACATTTCTTACCTTTCAGCTGTAACTATGGAGCCTTCAGTTCTTGTATCCGGGTGTCTTGAAAAATTGATTTGGATCGAGCATGCCAAGGGCTACAAGCATGACTTTAAAGTGGCAGTACGAGTCAATAAAGTCAATGCTTTTGAGGTCATGACCTCTAGGAATGACTGTAAGTAGGCTTTTGGATTCATATTATTCTTATAACATGTAAAGTAAGTATGATTATGATATGCAGTCAAACTGATCCAAATATTTTATATCGATTCTCGTTATATTAAGATTTTAAGTAACATTAATGTATTATTGCCATATTTAACTATTTTAGTTTAGTTCTTTATACTAAAATTAGATAAACTACACTTACATTAACTAAACAGTTCTGTTTTTATTAAGTTATATTTTGAATTTTAATTCAATTTTCAGCAAAGATTCTAATTTTTTGTTGTTGTATATATATATATATGAAATGTATTTACATCTTTAAAAAATATCACTATTATTAACATAATTTTGATTGCCTTTTCAACACAGTGCCATTTCATTTTCGAATTGAGCTATGGTCTATAGCATACTCACTCATTTCAGATATCTTCCCACAAAACATTAGCGGTAAACATGAAGTCCGAGTGAAAAGCTTCATGAAGCCGGACGAAGGGGGATTTACCGAGGCGGCTTGGGGGGAGTGGGTCAAGGCTAAAAACCGCTGTCCAAGTAAGCGAATCTGTTAACTGGCAGTAAGTACACCTTTTTGTAAGCAGTCCTTTTTAAAGATTTACAAATATGAAACATTGGGACAAATGCTATTTTTACGCACTCGAAAGAAAATCTTAAATGGCATGATGCGGATTATTATGAAAATAGGATTATTCACTCGAGGCCTACTTAAATCAGTGATAATACTTAAATGTTTGATGGTGTAAAAACGTCAGTTGGTACAGAATTGGATTACATTTTGATATCTTCCCAAAGTAAAAGGGAGAAATATTCACATAATTACAGAAATTTATATATTAATAAATAAAACTAATCAATTTTTAATGTTTTCTTATGAAGTACCGTAATCGCACAATAACATAAGTTATTAATAAATATATTCGATGCTGGCCTATATTTGATAGAACCAAGTTGTCTACCTGACAATGATCAAGAAAAATAAAAAATTGCAAAAAATGTTATTTACTTATAACGTAGACTTAAACCATTTATATAAAAGGAGATTATTTACATACATTAACTTTATTAGGTATAGTATATCGAAGCGAGTTGAAGTCTAGTTTTTTCTTCGACCAGCTGTGGTTGAAACCAGCAGGTAGGAGGACTCGACCCGAGGTACAACATGAATGTAGAGTGATCAACATCAGTTGTCCTCAACTCGCAGTTAAAAAAACTAGGTCATCCGTATTAACAGTGCAAATCAAAATGATCAAATTAATAGAACAACTGTGTGAGATAGAATTTTCTAGAATACAAACTTTCAATTATTCAAATATTATCAGATGCAATTTAATCATGTTTACCGAATAACTTAAAAGTGCTTTGTTGAATGTAATATAAGAAAATGTGAAAAGTGTTATTTCAAAATAAACAAATAAATTTATTTTATTCATTAATGAACGTATTTAAAATCTTATTTTATGTTATATATAAATAAAACATACCTATCTTTTAAAATTTGTGAAGTACAGAAGAATATTTTATTTTAGTGAATAAAAAATGGTTTTATTTTAATAAATTTTATGTAAATGGGTAAAGAAAAAGTTGTATTAAATATTTTAATGACATTTATTTTAAGATCAAATATATATATATATACAATTTTAACATACGTAAGTTGTCTGTAATAAATAATTTATTGCCTGTGTATCAAAAACTGTTTACTACATCAACGATTTAATAACTGTGAATCTTCAAAACTTTATTTTCGAAAGCTTTTAGGTAGCTGAATAGTAGTATTAAACTGCATACAGAATCAATATGAGTCGAAGCTCCGGTGTAATTACTTTATGATATATTATTATTTAAATTGAAAAAACTAGTGAGATTGATATTTGGTTATAGCTACAGCTGAAACATCATTAATATAACGTAAAAAACTCAGAAAAATGGCTTATTGTCAAAAAATTAAGCAAAAGGCATTTATATAATATGGTTTATAATATATTACCTATAAAGCAATATATCCGAAGAATAATTAGCTATAAATCGATAGAGAGATTTACCATCGAGAAGCCAAATATTTGATTGAAAATGTGTAGTATTTAAAGATTAAATTTGAAATATAATTATAGTATTATATCCATAGAGTACACCCATAGAGTACTCTATGATTATATCGATATTTCCTAGTGAAATAAAATGTTATGTAATATTTATTATACACGAAATAACATCTAAATGCTGAGATAATGAATTATATATATTATTATATAAACGCAACTATTCATTAGAATGCATTGTGAACAAAATCGATGGTAAACATTATCTATGTCACCTACTTGATATCAGTTAAAGTAGGATTTCGTAAACATAATCTACGTTATCAAATTTTTGTGCTGTAATCTTTAGTAAACATAATGATATCTTTGATATTTTATATAGATAATAATAATATAGATATAATAGCCTCTATCATAGACACTATTTTGCCCTTAACACATTATACATTGCCCTAATTTTTGTATCGTTGCACTGGTACACATACCTATGTTACTTCACACTTTAGAGGTGCAGCATTTCCAGAACAAAATTGGCAAGATTTGTTTTCGAGAGTTATCGTGGACTCATCAGCGGATGTACAGGCGATACAGCGTCTCATTGCATGATCCTACTAACAAGAAAGATTTGTGGATACCCTACTTTACTGATAATCCATGTGAGTATTGACATTAGAATGACGTCATGTCTTAAAATAGAAAACTACTTGCTTAAGATTAAAATCAGAGATTTTTGTTAGCATTTTTGTGTTGTGAATATTTTGTTTAAATAAAAGATTAAAAAACAATCATTATTAATTGGACAATGTCATTTTTTTGTACTCACGTAAGCACTTTCGTTTGATTGACTGAGTTTATTTGGTTACTGATTATGATAGTAATTCAATGATTTTTACAATAAGTTACTTACATAAATATAATTAATTGTTTTTAAATTTGACTAACAATTTTTCAGTACTCATTGAAAGACACAAAGGTTTCGAAGATCTGCCAAACACCATTCGCGATGGAGTCTTGTACGCTGAGTTGTCTGATAGATCAACTGATTACAAAGTATACATAATAAAGTTCAGACTTACAAAGCGGCCATGTCAGAGTAAGTCACTCTAATTCATTCATGATGATTTGTATTAATTAGTATTGTGCAAGTAATTATCGTACCAATGTACTTCTTAAGAGTTCCTCTTCTCTATATACACAAGTTCCTGTAAATAAGATAAGGCCGTCTAGTTTTTAAGATTTTGGTGATTTGAATTCATGAAAATGTATTATTACTGCTCATTCATTTCACAATTTAGGCATTTAAACATATAAACAGGGATACATTGCTGCATAGGTGTTTACGTAGCTTCTGTACACTTTGTATATGATATGTTATGATATGTTATGATATGATATGATTTTTTCTCAAAAGCTGTAGCATATTTCAACAATTTTATGTCCGATTTGTATATATTTAAATTTGAATGCATTAACCAATTCAAAAGTGGAATGTGACTTCGTTATAAAAAGTTGACTTCTCCCTAAAAATAATTTTTTCAGCTTTAAAAACCGTTTTAAACTTAGTCCTGAGTGTTTTAACGCAGCTTTGATCCATAACAGTTTGAATAGTTTTAACAGTTTAAGTTGAAATTAAGTGAGGCGCTAAAACTTCTAAAGACTAGAATGAGTTGACTAAAAACACTTACATATTTCAGGATTAAATATAAAATGATCAAACGTGATGTGTCTTTAATAATTTATTATATTACAAATTTATAAACAACAATTCGAGCGATTATAAACTCGTAATATTGCTTTTTACCCGGAAAATAGTCACAAATGTGCAACATAAAACTGTGAGGTTCTGCTTTCGACAGCTTGTCTGGTCCAAAGTAAAAAATATACAGAGATACTCTATCGGATTCTACAATGACGAAGAAAATAGCGATACTTCAAAACTGGACGATAGTGGAATTCTCAATAAGACTATGTGTAAGTGCTTTTCTAACATCTATTACACGAACAACACCAATTGTTCTTTTAAAACATAATATTAATTAGTACATTTACTTTCGATGCCTCTTATTACAAAAATAGGAATATGTATTTATTAATTTTCTTAATTATATGCATGTGCGTATTACACGAAAGTTCTTCAATATATTTGGAGTAATTTTGATCTATAAACAAGTTTTAAATATCTAAATAAAAAGTGTTAACTTTGTTTTGATTTAATTTCTTCATTACATAATAAATTCATAGTTTATTAATTATTAAAATCCTTATAATCTTAGAGATATTTACAGTAGTTTTAAGTGATACAGAAGTGATGGCAAATCTTTAACGGAGTTAAAGTTTATACTTGTGTAACGGATGTAATTAACTCTGTCCATTATCACGTGCCAGACTTTTATGAGCTCCCATATCTTTGGTATTAGACTGATTATGTCCTACTATAATTATTAAACTTTCCAATTGAGTAGGGTTTTAAAACTGTCCATGTAGTTAAACGGAGATATTTTGCAACATATTTCATTTAATTTAATGGTTAAATGTTTAAATTTAAAAATCTATATGATATTTATAATATCTTCTATAAGAAAAATATTTTTATTCTACTTCATCAATTTATTACATGAAACCAATCAGTTTCCCAACCAGAATTATATCGATTTATTAAATAAAATCAGTCAGTTCCCCAATCAGAATTATATAGATATTTTTAAATATGAAATCAGTCAGTTCTCCAATCAGAATTATATCGATGTATTAAATGAAATCAGTCAGTTCCCCAATCAGAATTATATCGTTTTTTTTTAATATGAAATCAGTCAGTTCCTGAATCAGAATTAGATCGATTTTTTTAAATATGAAATCAGTCAGTTCCTGAATCAGAATTAGATCAATTTTTTTAAATATGAAATCAGTCAGTTCCTGAATCAGAATTAGATCGATTCTTTAAATATGAAATCAGTCAGTTCCTGAATCAGAATTAGATGGAATTATTATATGAAATCAATCAGTACCAATCAGTCATTACCAATCAGTCATTACCAATCAGTCATTACCAATCAGTCATTACCAATCAGTCATTACCAATCAGTCATTACCAACCAGTCAGTACCAATAAGTCAGTTCCCGAATCAAAATTTCATGGATTTAAAAAAAATAGTTTAAAAAAGAAAAAGATTTACTCATTTTTGACAAAATGGTGCTTTGTTATGTGTCACGTGATCACCACTATGGGTATACATTATTTAATCTAGAGCTAAAAGGTGTAAAATTGTATGTTACTAAAAAGTTAGGGATGTTTTTTTTATTAATTTAAAAATCACAACAAAAAGCTGGAGGGGTCAACATTCCCTTCCCGGTATGATTTCTTAATTTACATACTGTGTACGATCCTAACGAATATGGTATTTACTGATGATACCGAATAGTACTTATTTTAAATGTTCCGTGTAGCTATAATACTCATAATTTACGTTTACTAAATTTCGATTATGGTAACCAATTTTTATGGTACAGAATTTTGTGTCATCATCTACGTTATTGTGCAAACTTTAAATCAATATTGCATTATTCCTGTGTAATATATTGCATTAATTAAGTAATTATTATTCTACACTAATGATTTAGTAGTATACTTAATAATTCCAGTTTTATTGGAAAATTGCAGGCTATTATGCTACTATTGACTTATTATATTAAACTTAACATTTATTACAACAATTCTTAAGTACCATTTAATTTAAACATTTCCTAATAATACGATCAAAACAATTTGTACTAAAAACTAACACTTTAATAGATTATTTTTACCTAGTATTCTTAAGATATCCACAATTACTTGTCCATTCCTTTAATATTCAGATACAATAAGAAATGAACTTCCTGATTTCATGTATGCCACAATCACAGGATATTTCATGGATGAGGACAGAGAAGAACATATAATTTTGATAAAGTCACACAAAACAGAAGGCAAAAAGCCTTGTGAACGTAAGCTTTCAGAGTAATAATCGTCAAAATTTCGTCAAAATAATTTGACCTTGAATTAATTTGTTTTATTTTCTATTCACTGACTAATTAGGAAAATGCTACGGTTGTAATGTTTTCTTATTATACATATGTATATACAATTATTATCAAACTAAATCTTTATTTAATTAAGACATAGTTCTTACCAGTTTTGCTTATCTCATTCGTGTCATTGAAATACATATGTTTTGCCAATGTGCACGTGTTGATTATATTTCTAAGCAAAAATATCATTTTATGACTTTGAATATATATCATAACTTTATCCTCAGGTAGTTTTGCCAATTACTTTTTTTATTGTTTAATATATGTCAAATAATTTTGGAATTACATTAGTGCTACTGAAATATACTTGACATTGAGGAATAACCAGAAATGTAAACGTATCCTTATTATGCAAATAGGCGTTAGGTTTTTAAATTTGCATTAAATGAATTACTAAATGAATCATTTTCATAATATATACACTGTCGGTACAGAGTAATGGCAGACACAATTTCAACTGTTATAGATTTCATATGCATCACAATGGAAATTTTATCTACCCCAAATAGTTTTATTTCAATAACATTTATATAATTTGGTTATCAATGAAACAGTATAAAATCTTCATTGGAAATTATTATTGAAACTTATTAAGTCTGCCATTTTATTGATATTAAATTTTTATGTTCTATTAAAAAGTTCTATATAAAAGGAGTTTTGGTATTAAAATAGTAGTATCGATTGAAATGAACATCATTAGAGTTGAAAATTTATCTATTAATACTCCAGGTATTGTACTGCAAATTACCCTATTTTACAAAAAAGAAAGTTGAACAATTCAATGTTTCCTATCAAATTCTGAGTAGCAAGAGTTTAACCTATATATTGTTATTTATTCATTTGATAATTAAATTTTAATTAAATACATTCATATAAGAAGAGTAGTAAGGAGGTGCAGCACGAAACAAGTCACGTGACAGGTGGGGGGGAGGGGGGACCTCACCAATCATGATCGAGTACGGCCAGCCAATGATAGAACAGGAAGAGTATAAAAGAGACACACCCCAGTGAATCGAAAATTATAAAAAATTGTAATTAACTTTTTTAACTTGAAATACTTGTAATAACTT
>JAYRBW010089448.1:0-21651 GCA_036023295.1 Invenusta paracnida
CGAAGCGGCAACCTCATCACCCCGCGGTTTTTGAGAGCATCAGTTTACATTTAATTAACTACAATTAGCTTGTTATGTTTTCTAAACAACAACTTTCATTGCATGTGTTTTTATTTAGAAATATATTTAATTGGTATACTTCAATATAATTAACATATATAATACTACACATTAATACAATTTCAATATAAATGGAACAATTCATACAGGGTATAAAAAGTGTAAATAAATACATGCATTGATGCCTTCTCGAACATAAACAAATATTAGTCCTTAATATTATAACTAGTCTGTAATATATAGATTAATAATGATAAAGTACTTTAGATCAATAGATGTATACTTAGTATATAGTTTGATATGTTATCTCGTTAATTTCATTAATAACAATATTGGAAATTGTAACAACGTAACTCGCTGCAATTGTGAATTTGTAAAGTACTTCCAATTATGTAGGCTCAGTCAATCTAAAATTCAGTGTAATATATACCTACACTTCTAATTATGAATATCTAAGGAACATTGCGGAGATACCTGTGTATAGTAATCTAATATCGATGTGGTTTATTTCCTTTAGCCGTGAATGTTACTCAAACATATCTGAATGGTTGTTTTCGTAAGTTGTCCTGGAAGAAGAGGAATGAATATCGATACTATAGATTGGTTCTGGGTTATGACAACAATTCCGTTTATTACAGAGAAAATATCCACAATACCACAAGTAACTCCACGAAAACGTTGGTATTGTATAAAATGTATATATATGTTGTGCATATATGCTTTACTTTATTTATTACTTTTCATAAAATAAGACCTCACAAAATAAAAGTAGTATACTACTATACTTACACAAGTAATATATATATATATGATATATCACCCTTGTATATAATTAATAATTCACATAATACAATACATTATATATAATTAAATATAACTTTTCAAGAAAGATTATTTTTTGCAAAAATAAAAATCTAAATATGTATACGCAATAAACTTTCATATGTGTGGTAATCTTACAAGCAAATATGTATCATTTAGAAGTAATAATATACATTACAAACCACACATTCAGACCATAATTAATAACTGTTCACAGACAGTCATCTAGTAATATAAATTAACATAGAGATTGTATGTAAGTATATCTATTAATTAAATAAGGTATTTTTCAAGACTTTAATAAACAACTCTTTAACATAGTATAATACTGTTAACAAAGTTATGCCAAATGTTTATTCTATTTATATTTAGAATTATTTCATAATTATCATCCGAGGAATTTATCTATCGAATTATTTGGCATATATGATCATAACGGTGGAGAAAACAATGTAACGATATTTCAAAGAAGACCACTTATTCCAAACGTTTGTCAAAGTAGGCCTATTTAGTCATATACAAATTATTTACTTTATGGGAGCTTGTTAATAAATTAGATATATTTTTGCAAACATGCTATGCCTGATAAATAAGTTTATTTATTTCTCGATATGCGTAAATTATCTGGGTGTAGATTTCTATTCGTCCATTATGCTATTTTACAAATGTTGTTGAATTAATTGTGCTTAATTATTTTATATACATATATGTAGACAATAAGCATATTTAAATGAATTATGAAACGAACATATGATATAATGACAGCGGAATTTTAAGACCATAATTATGTATATTTTTATATTTCGTTATAATACTACATTATATATTTACGCTACAAAGATAAGTATAGACTAAACAGTTAATGCAAATACTAAACATATTTATACTTAGCATATTCTTTAAATAAATGCAGGTAAGGCATGATTTATATGTTTTGTATCTAGGAGTTTCCGTCAAACAGACATATTACCAAATTTGTTTTCGAAAACTTGAATGGAATCCATCAAAAGATTACCTGTATTACCGATTACGTTTGATGTACCTGGACAATTCTGATTATCAAGACATGGGAGAAAATGGCACTCAAAGTGATTACATGTACTGCTAATATTTAAATAAAATATATAAATACAATCGCTATATTAAGATTTTTTTCCCAAGTCAAATGTATTATATAAAATATAGAAAGAAAAAATACGATAACGTTTGATGAGGTATATTAAATGTATAGAAGCAGTGCTTCGTATATCTTTAGAGTCAAGAGTGCACAAACTGCTATGAATCAAGTATTTCTTCTTTTTTTATTTACATAGGAGGTATGGCTGACACCAAACTTAAATATATATAAGATATACATTTGTATTTATACATACTAAACTCAATTAGGGTATATGCATATATATTGACTAGTGCAAATATATTCTAAGACATATTATGCTTAATCAAAAAATCAAAAGTGTGTTAAGCACATATAATCTAATACATTCGTTTAAAAGTATCATATATATTATGTAATGCTAAAAAAAATGGAATATTTTACATGATTCAATTATATACGCATTTTCCATGAAGAGTATATTATATTACAAGTATCAAAAATAGACAGTTTCGATATTTTTATATATAAATTTCTATTAATGACAATTTATTTATGTATTATGATACTATTATTATAATACATTTATCATATTTGAAGTACTTTAGTTATGTCAAGATAAAGCACTTTTGACAAAAGTAAATTATGTTTTAACTTAAACTACCAATTTTAAGCTAGTTCAAAATATATGTTATGATATGGACAAACATATATTTTATCAATTTTGACTAATACTAGTTTTATTGTTTTTGTGTAACAGCTAATCATTATATTTTGTATTATTATTACTTGTAATAACATATTTAATACAATATTTTCAACATATATGAGCCACGAATTAGATACCTATGTTCACTAATTTAAATATTATATATAAATAATGAACAGTTGTGTAAAAAAATTGTTGTGAAACTGAAATTACTATAACACAATAAAAAACTCTGGAAAAGTGTATTAGCTAATAATATTTCAATAAAAGTAAATGTCCAATAATATATAATAGTGAAAATAAAATTTAAATATTAAAATCTAGGTGTAACAAATGTTATTCGGTTAAAAAATAATATTATTAATAACATTTCAAAGGAGAAGAACACGATTTATTAAACTACATTTATTCAGTTGAAGAATGGCTAGAAAAAATAACAACTGGACTATGATGACAAACATTTTAAAAGAACGAAGCTTTGTAAAATGGCTAACTTTTAAAACATCGATTATAATATAATAATGTATTATGTTTGGATAGAAACTAAAATACTCATCTAGAACTTTTATTAATTCTAGTTCAATAATATTTATAAAATACAATTTTGTTATTGTTAATAAAGAATATTGTATGCGTAATAATTGAAGTGGTTTTATATGTATTTTTAGTTTAATTTGTATGTACACTATATATATATATATATCGATGTATGACAAATGCATACATTAAAAGTTATGAGTTTACATACATATATGTAAAAATAAATTGATTTTTGCTTTCCATTTAAGCAATATTTGACAACAATGAGCCTGATTTACTGCAATTTGAATTTATTGGAGTATACATATTCAACAATAGTTTATTTAATATAACACTTTCACCGACATTACGTATACAGGACAAAAAGTGTAAACGTGAGTTTTATCCATTAATTGTGCTTATATTTTCGTATTTAATTTGTATGCCTACTTTATAAATACGAATGTTATGAATGAATGTTATACTTTATATGAATGTTAGTATGCAATAGTAGTATACTTATAGGTTTGTTTTTTGCTCAGTGTGTAAATAATCTTATATTATAGAATAAAACATGTCCTCGTTTACATCGAAATATGTTTAAATGTAGTTATATGTTCAAGTTGAATCTAGCATAATTGTATTTAATAATAAACATGTAAAAAATCAAGTTTACTGTACGCAAGAAACGAGATTAAAAACGGAATGACAACACAAATTCCGCAATAATTATTCATTGTTCAGATTATATTAAATATTAGACATGTAGATGATATCTAAATGTTGGTGAGTGGTAGTTGTTATTATGAAAAGGTCATTTTAAAATATATCACTCACTAAAGAGATATACAGATATCATCTACATATCTAATTTTTAATTGTATTAAATTGTTAATTTGATATTAAATCATCTGTATTGAATCATTTGTAATAAGTTATCTGTAATAAAGTACGCATGTTAGGTATACAACATGTTACCGCTCAAAATATTTTGACCTACTTTGTATGTGTAATCACAATCAATGCATTTGAATCATTTAATTTATCTTAGTAAAATGATAATTGTCAGATTAGTGATATTTATTAGAACTACCTTTAACTCAAATATTACTGAAACAAAATTGCATTGTATTAATAACCTTTCTATCTTAAGTAAATTATAGTGTTTACCGTGTCCCATATATTATTGTTTTAAAAGTAGAATAGTATCATAAAATATACGACGTGTTTAGATGCCACTTAGCATTAAACATACTATATATTTACTTTAATAGATGAAATACCAAATCGTATATGTTTACTTTAATAGAATTTTGTTTTAGAATTACTCAATGTATTTGTGTTTTGAAACCTGTTCTAAAAGATATATACTTTTGTCATTTAATACAGTTTAATGTATGGTTTATTATGTCAGTGAAATTCAAATACCAATTTGTATTGTAACTACATTTTTGCAGTTATTTTTAGACATATTTAAACATTATGAAGCACTTTAAATTTATCAAATAAAATGGTACTGTATTTGAATATACAGGTATGAACAATGTATAAGTTTTAAACATTCATTTAATTGTACTGATCATAAAATTCATTCGATATATATACATGTATAAACACTTTCTTAGTAATGCTTTAGCAACATTTTAAATGCATTAACAGAACTTTGTTAATTTTATTAAAATAATGTATGTTTTTAGTTTAATGATTAGTAGGTGCAATTTAGTATTTATTTTTACACAAGCAGTTTACAAACATTTATTCTATATTACATACAATTTAGATATAAATGTGAGTCAGACATACTATAAAAAGTGCTTTAGAAGACTTTCATGGAAACATGACAAAATGTATATATCTTATACAATACGGTTACTTAATTCTGAAAGAGATGATAATGTCAATATTTCAGTGAATTCATCGACATGTAAGTTCAATCAACATATAGTATACGTATCTTAAAATTTAGTCGTATTAATGTAATCATAAATTTTGTTTCAAATGCTCTCTCTTATGGTCAGTGAAAACAAAGTTCTAAAGAAACATTAAGTTTCAAATATAATTCGATTGGAAGCATTGACTAGTATAATTTTAATAGTACTTAATATAATATGGCTTTTCAGTGAAATTCTGCAAATTCTGAAGCATTATTTAGAATTAGTCCATATTATTATTTTTTAACTGGTTGAATTCCATATTTTCTAAAAGTCTATTTTTGTCCGAAAAATGTGTTTCTTTAAGTTGACCGACCAGGTCCGCCGGGCCTGATATTCCAATTTGTATTTGTAAGTTCGGACAATTACAAACAATTATTTTGTTAAGCTGTATTTTTCTTTAGCATAGGTTTAATTTTTAATGCAATTATAACAGTTTTTTTATGTTAAAACTTTATTCAGTAACATGGCTTTAGTAACACAATACAATAAATTAGACAGACATAATACTAATATTGATTCAGTATTATGTTTGTCTTGTTTATTGTATTGTGTCGTTTCTTATTGGCTTGTATTCTCACTTAAGATTCGTGTTAGTCATTGTATTTTCACTTTGTTATTAGCCTCTGAGAAAGGTACACGGTACCGAAAATTCAGGCAATAAACTTTGCATATGTTGTGGAACAAAAGTATCCTTCTTATTTTATATAATTTATGCCAACACGAAATATTTATCGTATTATATATGTATTCAGGACAAAATACATATAATTAATAATGAATCATAGTTATCAAGGTGACCAAATATAAAAAGTACTGAAAATTTTGAATAACATAACGTTTATTTTAAATTATTTTAAGCTTGCACTGTTACATTTATTATTAATTTGGAAATTTGGTCTTTAGATTCAGTCAAAATGTTAATTATTCGATATTATTACTTTTCATTTTGTTCACATCAGATATATTATAGGCTACACAGTATTTCATAAAGTATATGTATATTTAAAATTAAAAAAAGTAAGTATTGATTATAATTTCTTACAATTAAGAAACAGTTTGCATAGTGACAGTTTTATTATATTGCAAATATTCATTATATATATATTAAGTAGGGTAAATAACTAAACGTTAACATTAATGGAAACCATTGAACAATTGAGTATGAAGATGATGCTTTACAATTTAACATTTCTCTTACATACTGTATTTTAATGCCAACATCAAATAATGTGTTTTTAATCATCGAAAGCTACCATCATTACGTAAATAGGGGAAGGTGTTATTATTGATACATTGAACAATATAACAAACAATTAAATATGATAGCTATATGGTTGTGAGTACTACTAATGTTTTATATTACTGCCATTTGTGTATGTACTTGCTTTGATAAGTGGTTACTTCATTTCATTAACATAAATAGAAGACGAGAATTACCAATAATAGTACTCGGCTTTATTCAACATAGACCCAGAAAACGTAAAGTGAGCTGAGTAATCGCCTACAGTTCTACACAATGTAAAGAATCAGCCTCAACCCTTACCATACCAAGCCTGGACTTTTTTCCACCTCTTGCGGAAAAATGCATTAACTTTTTTCTATTCCATTTCAGATAAATTGTGCTGCTTCATGTTTAACGATTATGTAATGTAGTTTCCGCCAGTCATGGTTTTGTTTTTCTGCGAACATAGTTTTTGTTAGGAGAGTTTTCTTTTCGGTAGTGGACATTTTTGGCCAGGCTTGGTATTCCACGTAGCAAAAATAGGCTTGTAAAGTTACAATGTGGTAAATACTACTCTAATCACGTAATAAATTGATTGGTATTGTCTGCAATACACATTTAAAAGCTTAGCTACCCATAAATAGCATACGTAATAGGTAAATAACGTAGACTGACACCATAGACGTGTCATGGACACAAACATATATCCTGGAAAAACTGGCGATGAGAGAGAAAAAATCTGACTAAAAATGTTGTATTGAAACTGGTGAGTCCATTCGTCAAAACTGGACGCGGAATTACGTGTGACAATTACTTCCCCAGTATCTCACTTGCAGACAAGCTATGGAAAGATGGGCTCACAATCGTTAGCACTCTCCGCAAAA
This sequence comes from Invenusta paracnida, assembly GCA_036023295.1. Taxonomy (NCBI): domain Eukaryota; kingdom Metazoa; phylum Platyhelminthes; order Proseriata; family Coelogynoporidae; genus Invenusta; species Invenusta paracnida. The sequence continues at coordinate 7,247 of JAYRBW010089448.1, forward strand.
ACAAGGCTGAGATACCAAAGCAGCTGCTACGCTCAAGGATCGAGCTGAATTCTCGAGCAAGTTTATCTTTGATGGTCCAAAGACAATAGTTTCGTATGTCCCAAAGAAAAACAAAGTGGTAATACTACTCAGCACTCAGCATCATGCAGCCACTGTGGCAGACACACAGACCAAGAAACCAGACATAATCACATGTTACAACAGCTCCAAAGGCGTTGTTGATTCGTTCGACCAGAAAGTTGAGAAATTTAAAATCCGTCATAAAACCCAGAAGTGGACTGTAAATATATTGTACTACCTCCTCGACCTGATTGTAACGAACAGTGTGATCCTTCTGAAGATAAGAAACCCTCCAGATGGAAAGGTATTTCACAAGAAAACTATCAAGGATCTTGACTTCAAACTCATCAAACCGACCCTGGACGCCAGAATAGAACACTGGAAAGTCACCAACTTCAATAGGATCTCACAGGAGCTGAAGGACCTAGCAGTAGGTGATGGTTTCGTCAATATTGAGCCCATACATGCTGCTGCGAATGATAATATCCGTTGGAATTGAGGCTTCTGCCCTAACCGGAGACGAGCCAACTAAACATGCGACACCTGTGGAGCACATATTTGCAAGGACCATTGGTCTCCGAGGTGCCCAAATTGTGTCTCAAACTCATTTGACAACTGTAAAAGTCTTCTATTTTATGTTAAAGGTGTTATTGAAAACTGTAAGTCTTATATTTATGTTATTTCCATGTTCCAATAAAATATAACACTTTGGACATTTTCTTGGTATTCCACGTAACAAAAATAGGCTTGGTATGGTAAGGGTTAAATAAAACACAGTGATACAACAATACTAACGAGGCAGTATAACGTAATTAGGTCAATATTAGGTCGAAATTTGATACGCCATCTAATAGTAATTAATAACATAAATTGTGTTGTTTATAACATCTTTGCCGAAGTTAGTGGGATTCAGTGATTGTTTAGCCCTTACAAAATAAAAACAGTTTTCTGATAGCTAAAAATAACTAGTTTTACCTACATTTAATTCGTAAAATGTCGCTCCGACGAAAATCTCCGGTGAAAAAAGAGAGAGAATGATATTCTCTTTCGTATTCATATGGCTTAAATGTAAGCAAACAAAATTTGAAAATCTATTTTTTAAACTGCATTATATCTATATTTAGCATTTTTGCCTTTCACATGTTAAACTACTAGACGACACAGCCAACCAGCAAGAGGTATCTATAGTTTAGCCTGTGTTTATATATTAATATATACCAAGCATATTTAGTTGCGGCCATTAGCAATGGTGTAGTGGTTTGCATATCCGCCCCCAAGTGGAAGGGCCTAATTCCCGGTTGAGACTCGTATAATTTTTTTCGACATATTAAAAGTTGTTACCAATATATAACTATGGGCTGTGAGTATTATTCATAATTAAAAATGAAATAAAACATATTCATGATTAATGAACTGTAAAGTATGATATGGATATATATAAATATTATGCTTAAACATTTCTATGTTGATAGTATGTCTTAAAACAGTTTTTACGTCTTATTTATAACATTTTTAAAACATTCAGATACATTGAGCCCAGTGGACGCAGATGGACTATATTTTAACCTTTTTGGCATCTTTAAACATTCAAATAAACTGGTGCATATACTACTTTCTAAGAAAATACAATTAATAAGTAAACCGTGTCACAGTAAGTATAATCAATATTATTTCTAACATTGTTTTTAATTCGGCAGTACATTCGGCCTTTTTAAGTTACTAATTAAACGTTACTCTTGACTCTCATTGTTATCAATTATTATGTGTGCTGTACGTTTTGCTTATAATTGAGATTTTATGATTTAAATTATTTATTACTTTATTATGAAACTCATAAAATAACAAGTAATAGATGTGTACTAAGTTATAAAAACTTTGAAAGATTATATCGTTACATTACATAGAAGGAAAAAAGTATAATACTTTAATGTTTTAATAGTTTTTAACAAAACAGATAGTTACATATATTATTAATTATAATTCTACAATGAAAATGTTACATCGCATGTGACAATAGCAATATTTCGAAACGATATAAATTGTTAATTTTTTGTATAATTTGTATGCTATATATACTAGTATATACATTGTATATGTATGATATTTATGTCTAGGTATTGTTGTGTATACGCACATAAATATGTTTCTGTTCAGCCACAAAAGGATGTATTCTACTGTAAAACATGATGCCTATACATTTGATAACCTGCTTATGAATTTTATACTTTTGTGTGCTTTTTAGGTATCAATGTTAATGAATCATTTAGTCAAGCGTGCTATCGAACTCTTACATGGAAAAATAACAATGCATACGACTCATATGTTGTCAAATTATTCAACTCAAATGATATTGTAATCGATTCAATTGTCGTTCAAAAACCTGCATGTAAGAGTTTTTTTTAAATCAACAACATTTTGAGAATACGTTATGTTCTTTTATGATGTTTAATATCGTAATTAGTTAAATAATTGCCATGATATTACGTTAATGATTATAACATTACGTGAGTTATTTTTACAACTGCTAATAATAATCTATAAATAATACACGTGTTGTACATTAGAATAGTATTAAACACATCCCTAGTGAGATAATAATTTGTATCGCCTAAGGACCATACACTGCATCCTCGTTTCAATAGTAGTATAACGACAATTTCTAATAATTTCAGTGTTTAAGGTTTTTCATGGAACTATGATTGTATATAAGCGAGTCATCCGTATATTATACACAACTTAGAGTAATAAGTTATAAATATATATTATTATTCTATTCAAATTGAGTAGAAGAAGAATTATATAATATTTGTTTTCAAAATAAACAACACAACAAACCTAAAAAACTGTTTTTATATTTGTGTGAACAATATGATAATGAAATCAGCTAATGAATTTTTACATTTATAATATAGGAATAAGGTATTTTTACATTTATAATATAGGAATAGGTTTATGAGGAATATAGCACAAAAAAATTATGTATTACTTGTCATGATAAGTACATTTTATAAGGTTATATCAACATATCAAAAAATATATCACAGTGAATTGTTAATATGGCAAGAAACTATCCTTCGTATAACAAATTCTTAAACCTTTTTAAAACGTGGATATTCTGCAACGTAACGCTTAAATGATATGATACATATCCAAAGCGAAAGCACGAAATTCATAAACATTAAATTCTTTATTGTAAATACAGACATGAATGTGTTAGACGCAGTACCAGCTAAACCCAGGAGTAAGTAGTCTTGTTTGAACGCTGGCCTACTGGATTGCAAGCCTCGCGTTCTAACCATTTGAGCATCGCCATAACTCATCGCTTTCAACTCATAACATTTTTTATTTTGAAAGATTTTTAAAATGTGTAGTTTATACTTACATTGATGATAAACTCACAGTTTATCTTTTTATCGTTATTATTTTACATTTGTGCAGACAAGTTTAATAATTCAGAATGGGATGCCATACAATATGAAGTCAATGGAATTTATGATATCGATAGACAAACAATTATTGTCATTGTTGCTACGAAAAAAAGGTTACAGCCTTCAGTTTGCAAATGTATGTATACAGAAATTGTGTACGAGTATTCATGTGAGATGTTTGTAGATGTTTTAGTACTTCAAAATATTTAGTATTCTAATTTTAGATCATTATTTCTATTTTGTAAATTATTTTCAATAAAAATAGACAATTACGTTTTTTAATAATGTATATGTTTAACATTGGATTAAAGAGAAATGTATTATCTTAATATCAATTATAAAAAATATTAAATTAATGAATATTAACTAAAATTTATTGTACAAAACGTGTTAAATGCATGTTTTTAACTTAATTGAATTCAACATTTGGAAAAATCATGTGTTGTGGATCAGTATTTAAGTCTGATAGACTAAGTTAAATAGAAACTTCTGTTTTAAACATTCAGGCTAAATCATTAGTGTATATATGTATAACCCTTAAAGTTATACAAATTAAGTAACATATTAATGAAATATATCAATTAAATATTACATTTGACCTCCTATGTTAACATCCTATATAACATTAACTCCTCATATATATATATTAACTCCTATGGGTATAATATTTGACTTTTGATTATATTAGATAGTTTGTCATTAAATATGAATGATAAAATTACGAAAATGTTGATAAACTTAACGATTTTATAAACATTTCTACGTTTTTGTCACTCAGCTTCCTTTATGAATTTTTGCGTCAAGCTTTTTAAGGAGTAAGTTTTAACATAGCAACCAATGTCACTATTATCTGAGACCAATGAAAGTAGCCAACTTGAGATAATGACAAATTACACAATGCTATAAAAAGCATTATTATTGTCATAACTTAAAAAAACGAATAGTTTTCAAAGAAGTAACATTTAAAAAATAACTCATGCTGTATATATTAAACGTCAATATAATATAATAATAATAATGGTGTTGGCATATATATATATATATATATATATGTTTGTTTAAATACGATAGTAGAACAGTAATTGTGCATGTAATATTTCGTCAAATATCTGAGGATAATAATCACAAAGTTATACAACAAAGAAATGTTTGATTATTATAAACTATAAACGATAAATAAAAAATACACTGTGCTATTTTGTTACATATTTGTAGACGTGAAAGTGAAACAATCATTTGAAAAGGTATGTTACCGAACAATCTCTTGGGACCCCGTACATTTCTATTCTTCGTATTGTCTCGTTTTGATCACTAAATACGAAACTATATCATCCAGAATAAACTTGAACGTAACTAAAAGTAAGTTGTGTAGCACTATTCGTCTCTCACATTTAATGTACATTTAATAGTTATGGTGATTTGGAAATGAGGGAATTTAGGATTCTTATTAACATAAATATATTTTTATACACATTATATAACATGTCGAAAACAGTTTTATTTGGAAGGAGAAACTCATTTTTAGAGGAATATACAGGGGGTTATTCGAACTTTTAGATGATGTATTCTCTAAAGAACCCTGGACATCGATAACTATTTTGAAACAATTTAGCAACATATTCAATATTTTTAGGATATATATTAGTTTAATTATTGAAATAATCTAATAAATGTAATACATTTATTGGGAAGTAATACATAAATAGTAAATAATACATATGTATTATATCAAACTCATCTGGTTAAACACGTAATCTAATAATATTATTTTTATATTTACATATAAAAGCGTATGATACTGTGACATAACACAATAGTGATAGTAACCTTAAATTATACATTTAAATCATTCAATAAGGTCTTATTAAAGATTCGTTATGCTATAATAGGCTTTGTAACTAAGTTTAGTTGTTGATCGGGTTAGCGATTGAGCTGCTTTCTAAGATAATTTTTTCTGGTGGCGTTTCAATAAAACGTAAATTGTCGTTTATAATAAAACTTAGTTTAAATCAATAAAATCTAATTGTGAAGTTATATATTATAATAAATATCGGCTTGTAAATTGTATTCATAAACATGTTCGTACGTATTATTAATATGTGCATACTACTCAGTAATAATATTCATGTGAGTAAATAAACAATCAGCTTATTTCAATTGTTTAATAGTTTTGCAGCTTCCATATTTTCCTTTTAATCTGACGATTACTGGAAACAATGTCAATAATGCCTCTTAATTTTCGTAATCTTTTTCATTTAGTGGTTCTTGACAACTTAGAAGAAGATCATTTACTTTTTGAACTGTTTGGTGTTTACAAACATAACGGTCAACTGTTTCACACACATGTGTCAAGAAGGATGAAATTACAAGACAAAGTTTGCGGATGTAAGCAATGTTATGATACAATTTATATATTATACATAGTAGTACTAAATAAAACCTTGAATAAAGTGCGTAAACATGTTGTTAAAATTTAATTTACAATTACATATCGGTTTTTTTAAACGTGCACACGAACGCTATGATTATTAACGTCTAATCGCTTTAACTGCTTACGCTATGTGTAAGATTTAAAAATAAATATGTTTCTTTAACTTTTATCTATTTATGTTGTTGTAGGTTGCAACATTGTATTGATTTCTTCTTTCCAGCTGTCAAACATAACCAGTTCTATAGACAAGTCTGCCTTAGAATGTTGACGTGGACGAATAGTACACCCTATCATAGTTATCATATTGAAATATACCATTCAACAGGAATGAAATATCGCAAATTTAAATCGACTAATAATGAAGGTATTGTTGCATTCGTATTTTAAATCTGCAAACATACAATTAATAGTGTTTTGCAATTATGCACTTATATGTAATTCAGATGCATTCAATTTCGTTAAAATCGGACGTAGGTACTTTAATGTAGTGAACGTATGTTGTTACTGTCACTGTCATGAATACTACTCATTTAGTAAGGAATACTGGTTTAAACTAATCTGGGCTTTATAAATATGAAATACAAAGTATGTTGGTAGATTCAAGTAAACACTATTATGCGTCGTTATATAATTGATAAATTCTTACATAAATAATTTGTGTATAATTAAGTAATATAATTATGTTTTGGATATTATATATAAATTTAAATATAGTTATCCCAAATATCGCTAATTACATATATAATATAACGATAATCAATAACAGTCATAATTTCAAAAAGTTAGGCATTATGAGTGGAGTAGATATCTGTCAAATTATTTTGTGTAAATCTAGATTAAACTAATACAGAAATTTCACAAACATACAATTATTACAATACACTATTTTTTATATTGGAAATACCAACATGCATATCACATAATTAACAAAACTAATGTTTTCATAACTTATTTTCTAACGCTCTTTCATAATTTGTAGATGTCTTTAGGACTGAAAATCATGACATGATTTATATTCTAACGAATCTATTTATTTCATAAGTTCAATATTAACGGAATATACTAGTTCTAACAAAAATATATTAAATGACAATTTAAAGAAGTTAATAAATTAAATCTCGCAAAAAAATTAAATCTTTAAGTCAAATTACAAATGATGTGACAAATACTGTATGCAATAATAATCCCTTAGCCGCATAGTTCCACGTGCTTATTTACTAGTTAAATACATAACAGTGAATACTCATAGATTAATTTGCATTAATCAAAATGTATAGAGCACCAAACATACACTGTGACTTATAACATATATACGGCTGGTGAATCCTGAACATTGTGAATACGTGTTCACACCGTCATATAGTCTAACATGAAGTAAGTATATAACATTGTGTAGATTAATAAATTTGATTAAAATCTGTGGAATCCAAAAGTTTGCTAATTATTTGACAAAAAGACAACAAAACACACACATACAAAGTATGTGCAAAGTTTAGATACTATTTGACTTTATGTACTATCAATATATGAAATGTTCAAAACTAATGATTTGTTTAATACTCTTGAAAGAAGCTAAAGAAGCTAACGTCCCATCTAATTATGTAAATAATAAAGAAGTCTTGTTGTTTTAATATCGTATTTGCTTCGGTTCAATACATATATGCAGATATTTATATGCAGATAAATATGCAGATATATGCAGACAGTATGTATATATACATATATATATATATATAGATAACTTGAAATAAAAATGATTACAAACATCCAATGCATTTATCAAACGTTTCAAATACTAAATGTTCCGTATATCTGACATATAAATAGACAAAATACACCACATGTACACCACAAATATACATGTATATACGTGTATGGCAGTAATCCACACAAAGTATGCCAAAATATCACCAAACCCTGAAAACATGTCAATACATATGGTTTGACTGGCATTGTGTTGAGATACACCGCAACAATACTAGAAACCAGTTCCATTTATTACCGCTGAAGGATGGAAACTGAAATTGATCATTACGCCATTAAGAAAAAGCATAATTTAGTTGTAAATAGTTTAATACTTATCTCAATATGTTCATTAAAATCCTAAACCTATGTTGTGAATTTAATGAGCATTATTAAATCATAAGTTTGTATTATACTTCAAGACTTTACAACTTCACTATACATCCTGTTTAAATATTCATACTTTATTGTTTTAATTGTTCCTCTCCTCTTTTGTCAATTTATTTATTTATTATTTGGTTATTGCACAATTACACCAATAGCATTAAGGGCTCCATCTTGTAAAAGGACTACGAAAGGCTAGGGTTAATTAAAGCATTATAAGGAGAATCACTCTTGGGCTGAAGGTGTACATTCAAAGAGTGTCGTCACCTTTAACACAGACATTCAGCAGATGGTTTTACATGGTTTCAGCGAATTCACACAGGATATTAAGGGAATTTAATGCAAACACAATTATAAAACACACAGTAAGTTCCTGGAATAGTAGATTTGGATCAACTTATATTTGAAAATAAGTAGAACTGTGCATAGAAATTAACACATTTTTTTAATTTCATTAATGACACATTTATACCCAGATCACATATTTTGAACTACCGACATTTGTGTTTACAAATGTATTGCTAAATATAATATCCGAGATGCACTTGCTATGCATATTGACTGGAGGGAGTGTGGACCGAATAGCATTATAACTGAACAAATTCGAAAATGTATTAATTCTATATATATACCAGAATAGTATCCGAATGATGAATCCCAATGGACAAAACTTTTTACTTCGCAATCATTGTTTCCATTCACTTGAAACAATTAACACCAAGTAGATTGGCTGGATGAATACATAGAATGCCGGCTGATAACTTCGCCTGTAAATATCTACTGTCCGTCTTAAGAGAGAATAAAGATGCATTGTAAATTCTGTTAACTATATTTAAACAAGGCTAACTATTGCACATACTTATGGTCTACATACGTGGACACCAAATTAGTCATTATCACTTATAATAAATGGTCAGCATTACAATCTAAAGCAAAACCATGTTTCATGGCCTTCATAATACTAGAATATTTAATTAACTATGAATTCAGCGGAGTAATATATAATTTACTGCTATGATTAGTTATTCTTCAGGTTCATGCAATTTTGAGGCTATATGTGGCAGTTTGAGGCTAGAAAAGGTTGTGTTCAGGTATTCTTGGGGTACATTATACAAGAAAAAACATTTGCTTTACATTTCTTTCGGGCGGATTCATGAAATATAATATACAACAGTACAATAAATATGTATTAATTATATTGAATTTATAAACCATTATATATGTATATCACAAGGCTTAAAGATATATATTTTTTAACTTTAAAGTAAGTCTGTCTAATACGGATCCGGACAATTTAACGTTTGAGCTGTATGGTCTGTACAAAGACGTCTTTGGCATGGAATACCGTACATTATTGATCAGAAATCATACGTTTATTGCCAAAGTATGCTTTGGTAAGTATACATTTACTATGTTTAAGTCGATTATCTGTTATATCCTATATGCCTATAATTATTTATGTAATACTCGCTTTAGAATGTTACGCATTACGATAACATACTTTTCCACTGTTTGTGTACAATTTATTATTTAAAATAATATAAATTACAATACTAAATTAATTGTGAAAGGCTTAATACTTATCAAGTAAGAATGAACTACTAGATGTTTTAGTAATATCAGTATCACTGACGCATATTACAGTACTATGTAAGTACGTTACAGTTTTATACAATACATATTTATACGATCGTGGGATCGCAGGGTTCGAATACGTCTTCATATTATTTACGGGATAATCAATGTTATCCAATGTTAATCATGTATGAGCCCGATCTTCAAAAGGGAAGTTTTTTAAGAGCAGTGTGGATCAGAACTCGTGTTAGATACATAATGTATATTGAACGGTGGTACTAGAGGAGACAGACAATCAGTGCAGAAGCGTCAATAAATGAAATTCTACTCCGCACATACTATCGCCTCATACGAATCGTTACACGTCTCAAGCAACTGTTTTGTTCATCAAAAGTGCTTACATAGCCCACTAAATGGGAATATGCAAAATAGGAAATTAGTGAACAGTTTTGAATAAAACCACTTCTCGAAATACGACTACCGTATGTCTTCTAATAAACGTCAGGACGTTTATTAACGTTTATAGGTTTTTAGAGAGTCGTTTTCTAGAGATAAGGAGGTTATTTATTTATTTCATATTTGTATTAAACTACCTAAATAGGTACCACCTATGTTTTTCATTTACTATTCAAACTTATCTATCGACCATCAATTAAAAATATGAAAATACAAAATTATGTAAGAATAAAACCAATATATTTAATATAGGTAGTTAGCTACCTAGCGGTAGCCATAGAAATTTAAATTTGAAATCCGATTTCTGTTCAGTGTAGGGGTTTATTGGAGGTTTAGCGTTTATTGGAAGAAATACGGTATTTCAAAAGTAACAGGGGCAGAAGATTAAAAATCAGTGATTTTGACTGATTTTATGTACACCAATATTATAATGGATGCATTATTCAGCTACACGTTTGCAAATTGATTACGTGATGCATTTTAAACCAATAAGATGTTAGCTTGACTGGAAATATTTAATACATTTAATTTTTGTTAGGCCGCTTTCAAGCCTCATCGAACCGGCTTGGTTCTGGCATGACCGTGTAGACGGATAAGTTTTGCTTTAGAACGTGTGTATATACACACACCGTGAATACCCACAACGAGCATTAGACATGCTACAGCGTGCGGTAGCGTAAATACACACCAATTCTGCTAATACATAGCTATCTTCTCATTTGCTAATAGTCGTTACCTTTCCGAGCGAGTTTTCTCTTTATCCATGCTCCAAGCGCCATGCGACAACTAGTGCACATAATTGCACGAATTGCACGAAGAAAGTGCACAAATCTGTCATATCTACGCTGTAAACGCAGGCAATTTCACTGATTCAATATGCTACCACTGCAGAATATTCAACTGTGGTAGAATATCGAATCAGTAAATTTGCCAGTGAGCCAGCGGACAAAATTCAAAACAAAGATATTCAACATTTTCCTTTTTATTACTTAGTTGGATATGTATCTTTATTTGGGAACAGAAAATAGTAATTTGATCTATGTATTTGTATTATAGAGTTATATATCTACACAATGTATACTACTAAAAAGTATTATACAAGTAGTATAATATAACATATATATTTATTTTAATGATAATTCATTTTTTTTAAACACCAACAGTTTTTTTAAAATACATATTAGAAGCCTATGTTTGTCCTAAAATGTTTATCTGGATGTATAGATAATATGAAATGCTTATGGATAATTAACATACATATTTAACACAATTTATGTATTTATGTTTAGGTTTGATAGTTTTTTGTGTTTTTTTACTTTTTAAAGTTAAACATTATTATTTTTTCCATGGGGAGTCGTGGCGTTCTAAGTTGCATATATTAGTTGTTTAAGATGTTTTCTTTAAGAAAATAATTCATTTGGCCGTAAAAAGCCACATATTTGATTGCTACATAAATAATAAAATCATGAGTCCTAAAAATAAAAAGCTATATTTTGAGTTTAAGATTTTTTTATATATGCTTGTTTTTATCATATTTTTTGTTTTTTAAATATGATATATCTATTTTTGGTGTTAAATATGTATCTCGTGGTGTCTTCATAACAATAAAACATTATTTTTTTATTTTTTGACTATTTTGCGTTGAGTAATTGCACAAATTATTCTCAATGTTTTCTCACTTGCGGTGCAAAGCCCACTGAAATTTTAGGTAATATTATATAATGCAACAATATTTTATTATGATGATGATATAGTTGAAGAGTTATTTGCTGTCACAATCCAAGACCACCATTATATTTGATTTAATTTGTATATGTATTTGTATTTAATCTAGAACCTTCGTTTAACATTGAGACAGAAGAGGATTGCAGGCAAACACTTAAGTGGAACTACTCTGACATTTATCAACAATATGAAATTCGACGAGCTTTTGGCGCGAAATCAAGGAAGATTAACGTTTCTGGGACGCAATGTAAGACTGTCTTTTTCTAAATGTAACATACAAAATGTAGATTTATTAAAATGGTTGTTACATCATTCATTAGTACGTTTATTTTCAAAATTGTTTAAATGAAACATATTCCGCATTTCGGAAATTAAAAACTACCAAGAGTATGAAGTAATCAGTATAGAAAGCCATTGAACAGATTACGTGTTAAGGTCATATTACAAAATTAATTATTAACTATTTCCATTAATCGAATAGTATATGAAATTGGAAGTATCTGTATCAAATAACACACGTGTTTTGGTATACAGTCACGGTAAAGAGTTACTCGTTACATAAAGGTTATCGTGAACATATTTTAATTCAAATAATTTGCCAAAACATCCTCAATAAAGTAATCTTGGATAATTTACAAATATATAGTGTACTATTAAATAAATGATCAGTAATATACAACTTACTTTGTATTTATGTTATATGTATTATGTATTTGTAATATGATTCATATTTTAATTAGAATAATTCGTTAGAGCAAATTACGTTACGCAATATATTAAATCTAAATGTTTTACGCGGCCGATGCAAAACACGGTATTGTGGATTTATAAAGACCACTATCTCCCGCAGTCATACATTTCTACAAAAATGATTCCTCAGTGAGCAAAATAATGCAAATGTAAGTATAGTCACTTTAAAGTCATTTTCGGTTAATTGATGACTTTGAGCTTGAAAATCGAACAAAACTGATATTTGAAAATCGATTCGCAAATTTGTTTTCATGAAAGCCCCAAATGTCTAGCTTATATTAGTAAAATAATTGCACTCAACAACACTTTGTTTTCCTATAAAAATTATATGACTTGGGGTAGTACTTTTTTCTTAACGACATATTTTCAAATAGCTAGGTATTGAACCAAGTGTTACCTAATATTTTAATAAAAGCATAAAAGTTAATTACACGAACTACCGACTGATACAGATACACTGACAGAAAAATCCGTGTCAATTGACACAAAAAAAACGTGAAATCTCCCTGGCGATACATTATTGTGTCCCCTGCCGGACAGCCTGGCGACACAAAACGTGTGTCATCAGGGTGAGCTTCTCCCTGGTGACACATTTTTGTGTCCCCTGCCGGACAAGCCTGGTGACACAAGTGTGTCATTAGGACTTTTTATTCCTGTTGACACAATTTGTATACAAAGGCTACTGTAGGGGATACAAACATATGGCACCAGGGAGAAGTTCACGAGTCAGCAGGGAGAATATTCTGACTTTCCCCCTGATAATACACGTTGATTCCCTTGTCAAACAAGCCGGAGACACCTTCCAATTATAAACCATTTATAGATGCAATAAATAAACAAACAGAAATAGCGTATCTTCAAATCACCATTGAATATATTATAAAATTACAAATAATCAGATATAGAGCGGAATTATAAAAGGGTACTAGAATAATATTAACGTTTGGATAATGGTAAGGATAAATTGATGCACATATCAGCAGTTTGTTAGTTGCGTGTTAAATAGTTATCGATATGCAAAGTTAATATACACTGTTAAAAATACTATGTAAAATAACATAAAAACTATGTGAAATTTGTTTTACATTCCGCTATGTAGAGTTACATTGTTTTAGTGTGATTCTACATAGTGGAATGTAAAAAAAATTTCACATAGTTTTTATGTTATTTTACATTATAACAATGTAATTCTACATAGCGGAATGTAAAAAAAATTTCACATAGTTTTTATGTTATTTTACATTATAACAATATAATTCTACATAGTGGCATGTAAATAAAAAATCACATAGTTTATGTTATTTTACATTATAAAACAATGTCAATCTACATTGAAGTATGTAAGTCTAAAACCTGTGAGAATTATTGACAATTAGAAAACAGAATTTCTGAATAATTAAAAAACCCGTAGAGTATAGACGGACGTATTATAAGGCAATTATGGGATACACAAAAACGTTATTACATATACAATTAATTGGCAATAACTTGCAGCAAACAATTGCCCTTAACGCCTAATTTCGAACTGTTCCCCAACACAACTGCTTCGATGAATGCCCAGAAGGCATTGGTGGATGTGGGATATGACAAATTAAACGACCACATGAAGTTAAATTGCAGGCTCACAGCCTCACAAAGAGAGTCCACCGTCGGAAATTGTATACTTTCGGCCACCAAAGTAAACTCTCCGCCGATAAAATCTTCTTTGGAGGCAACGATCCCAGGCGCAATCTGAGGTCCGACAACCTCAGGCAGACATATTGCTCCCCTAGGGCAGAGAAACTTCTGCACGGCTAGGAGAAGTCGGGTTGCGTCGGCCTCCTGGGTCATGACGTCTGGCCGCAACGCCATAA